>QOCX01000045.1:311132-357156 GCA_005959815.1 Sarcophaga bullata | reverse complement strand
TTTTTTTTTTTTTTTTTTTTTTTTTTTTTTTTTTTTTTAGTCTCTAAATGCCTTCTTGATTACAAAATTGAATATTTTTGAGTTTCTAGTTTTGCAATACTTACAAAATAGTTTGATTATGCTCAATTTCTTGGCAATATTACACAAACATCGTAGTGTTATGATACTTGAAAACAAGTGGTACAGCAAAGACTTCTTCGATTCCTTCAGAGATAGTACATTCAGGTACATTGTTGTGATGTAAATAATTTCAAACAATTTTTTCAAATTCTTACTTGGCCCAGAACTAAGCATTTTTAATAGGACAAGCTCAACACTTCTACGCATTCATCATCATCAGTGTGGGAATCATCATAAAACTGCATGAATCATAGGAGCTATCTTGTGAGATATTGTCAATACAAAGGAAAAAAAAATAAAAATCATAAAATTTTTATGTTTTAAAAATATTTTATGGTACGATACGGAAAATTTGAATAAACAAATTAAATTAATAAAATAAACTTAATATTTATATAATAAAACTTATAAATAACATGAGTTGTTGCCAAACCACCTTTCAGTTTTCGGTTTTGTGCAAAACTATAAAAAGTTTCAATTCCTTGATTAGATTTGAAGAAATTATAAGATTTTTAATTTTTTTTAATATTTTTTATTAAGAATTTTGAAAATTTTATTGTAATCCGGTAAAACAAGCGATATTCTAACTAAGGGCCAGTATCTACAACTTGCTGTTAACTAAGGGAGGGCAGATAAATTGTTTTTCATTATTATGAGTACCCAATAAGATAGAAGTGTGCGTTAAGCTAAAGAGAAGATCATCCTACCTTTAACATTTAAAGTTCACTTTATCTTTGAAGTTGCAATATTATATACATTATTTTCGATATGGCAATAATATAATAAAAAAATAACAAATAAGAAATCACGTCGTTGCCATTGTGCTTTTAAAGAACTTTTTTAAAGTGGCAAAAGTTATCGATATTGCACCGGCATTGTCATATTTTTGAAAAAGTTAACTTTATTTTATCTGTCAGTTGTAATAACGAATATAAGTTAAAGGTGACTTTAAAGTTCACTTTATCTAAAGTTACCTTTAACTAAACCCAACTTTAACAGCAAGTTGTAATTATGGCCCTAATTGTAGAGGCAATAAAACTGTCAAACACAATCTGCATTCCTCATGATAATGTTTTATTGTATGGGGCATTGTACATAAATTTCGATTTGCATAAATTGGACACACTGCATTTGAAATAAGTATATTCAAATGAAATTTGTTTAAATAGTTGGCTTTGAAATAGAATTTCTTCAGCTTATTAACGTTCTTAAATGTATTCTTCCTAGTAGAAAATCCCACGACGTAAATAGATTTACAAAGCTTCACTGAATAGTGGTGCTAAGGAAAATAATATGAAAAGTTATTGCGACATACGAGTATATGCTGAACTTTATCCAACCTTAATAATGAAATTCATGCAAACGACGAAATACTTTCCGGAAGGAAAATGTCTAGAATATTAATGTGATTCCCATTTAGAAAGTGTCTTAATAGATAGCAAGAAATATTTACAATATTTAATATTGTATTCTGCGATGTAAATATTCATTGCAGGGTTAGATTTGAATTGCCAATGAAACCGATAAGGAACAACAATCGTATTGTAATAGAAAAACTGTGCACGGCAGAATAAGAAAACAACAAATAAGGGTTGCTTGTAGAAGGTATCCTAAATACGATGCATAATCATCTTCTAAGAAAATATAAAAAAAAGGGGAGGGAAACTAAGGATGATGATGATGATGATGATGACAAAGACAAAACAGTTACAACGACATTGACAATGAAGGCAAATGTAAGTGCGACACAAACCAAAAAAAAAAAAAAAAAGAAATGGGTTTCGAATAGAGTTTGTTTTGACTCATTTTGCCACCATAAGGAAGTTGATCAGCATGTCTGCAATTGTGATAATGTTGATGACAATGAGATGAAAAATATGTCACTGATGAGAAAAATGACTTGACTGTAAATGACGACAAATATAAGATATTTCTCCACTATTATTTTGTTATGTTACACGTTAAATAGCAATTGCCTTTTATTAGAACGATAAATAAAGTAGAAAAATCTTATTATGCTTCTAATTAAATGCAAACTCTTTTTAGTTACTAAAGTGACAAATAAATGCTACTTGAAGGTAACTATCTTCCATAGGAGTTGCCGTAGTTTTGGAGGTAATGTGTTGGCTTATCAAACATAAGGCCTCGGTACAAATTTCTGTATCCATCCAAAATTACCATTCAATTTCCACATTGCTAATCTTTAAATTGTTTAAAATATTAAAATTTATATTTTCTTTCTGAATTATGTTCTTATAGGATTACGTGTGATATTTTCGTTACGTTTCAAGCGTTTTGTAATGTCTCACTAATTCTAAAAGACACATAAGATGTCTTGATCACTTAATCATTGAATTTTTAGAACGATCTTCCAGTATGATTGAAAAGTGTGTGTATAGTCGTTGTAGCCTAGTAGGTTGGCTTATTAGACGAAAGGCCAGGGTTCGAATCCCCCGGTCAGACATCAAAAACGAAATATAAAACAATATTTCTTCGGCGACTTCCTCTCAGCAGATTTCTGGCAAAAACTCTGAGAGTAAATAAAATTGCCATGAAAAAGTTTCACAAAAAATCTGTCGTTCGGCGGCGACTTTAAACCATGATAAAAATTAACGCACAAAACTTAAGTGGTGTAAGAAGTGGTCGTAATACTGATGGCTGTAATGACGAATGATGTATGGCTTATTTATTTAAATATTCTAAAGAACAAATTCACCAAGAGATCGAAAGAATTAAGTGTTCGTGATGGTTATTACTTCCAACAAATCAATAAAGCCAATCATACTGCTGCTAATGTTAAGATGTTATTTGCCTACCAAAGTCTCCACACTTCGAATACTCTCCAATAGAGTATTTAGCGGAAGAACGCTTGTATAAAACGCTTGCGTAGCCGCGAAGCCTCAAACAAAAATCAACTAAAATACTTGCTCATGACTGAATGGCAGCACATCTTAATAGAAAACACAAACAAAACTTTAAAATTCAATGTCAAATAGGTTAAATGAAGATCCTTATATTAAGGGATATTCTAATAAATATAAGGCACAGCGTTTTAATACAATGGATCTTTGAATTTTAGATTTATTCTGAGATCTTCTTGGAGTACCTACACTTTTACGGTGCAAAAATATTTACTCACCAGAAAGTTTTCCTTCTTTTTCTTTTGGCGTGTGAAAAAACCTTAAAAAATTTTTGTTTTTTTAATCAAATAGAAATAAATTAACAAATAGTCGTTAATAGAAAAGAATTAAAAGTTTTTAGAGAATGGAAAGATCAGCAATGTTTTCAAAAGCCATGTTAATGTTATTCGTTGTTCAGTTGCTCTGAAAAGGGTGTCTCTATCCATCGTTTTTTTTTTCTTTCGTGGTGGGACATTTGACAAATTTATAGCCGGAATGTTAGTTGAACAATTTGTTTGTTTATTGTCGTTATCCTTGTTGTTGTCCTGCCCCTTATTCTGCCAGCCAACATTACTGTATCCATTCATCTATCAGCCATTAAGAAGGGCATCTTCTTTTGTTTGATAAGTTACACAATTTATGTGGGTTACTGAGAAAAAGAAAAGAAAAAGAAAACTTAAGTTATCAATGAATGCGGGTGAATGGTAGAACACAATATGAAACGTTGCGTATGGTGGTTATTTATACTTTAAACCTTAAAGATTTTGTTTAAGGTGGTTCACTGGGACGACTTGTAAAAAAAAAAAGAAATTTTCATATAAAATAGCATCGAGGACATGAATACACATTAAATGTATGGTGGTTGATTTTCGAGTAGAATCCTTGCAAGAGTTTGTTTAGTTCACTGTTTTTAATGCACAAATAATGGTTCTGCTGTGCTGAAGAAGGCACATTACATATCAAATACAATGAAATGAAATCTTTAACGGAAGGAATGAAACATTCTACTGCGCATTCTATAATATTTGATTGTATTTGTTTCTTAAATAGTCCTTTTGCCAATACGTAGTAGACTTTAATGTTAGTTTTTCCATATTCTTCTTACAATTTATGTAATTCTGCGGGTCATCCTTGGAATTTATGCCGAATTTTGAGATTTAATTCAAATTGTTTAAATTTTAAATGTCAGAGATTAAGGGGTGGTCTTCATGCAAAATTATGTTTTCATAATTAAACTGAAATGCCTTCCGGAAAATGAAAAAAAAAATTTTTTTAAATTTTTTTATTCTTGCTGTTAAGTATTGACAGCTTTGAACAAAAATGTATTTCTAAGGGACAAGTAATGTTACTTCTTTAACCAATTTTCCTAAACTGAATTTTTTATTCCTTAAGATTTTGATTTCCTTATGACCTAATCGTAGAGGATTTGCTAACTTTTAATGGTTTTATCTCTTATAGGATTTAAAAAGAAATTTAGGACGCATGTTCAAAAAATCAAATCGACAAGATCATACATAATAATGCTAGAAATCAACGAGTTAAGTATTTTATTAATTCATCAGATGTTGGAAAATCGCCACGTTGGACAGATGTTTTTCAAAAACTGAATTGCTAAAATCATTTAATTTTCCTCAAGTAAAACCTTAAATTTTGACAAATATACTCACGTACACATATAGCGATTAACCAAGCATAGACTTGTGATCAGCAGGGTGCTTTAATTTATTTCAAAAGAACTGTTTGTTTAGAGAGCCTTAATGTGCACATGGTTTCTTCAATTTTAATTTTAAATGACAATCAACCCTTTGCTTAAATGCAAGCTGGATACAATCCTTAACAAAAAAAACAAAAAAAAAAATTGTATTTGTGGGTTAAATTTGTGATTTTTTATATTCGCCCATGTCCATCCATAATGGTGCATTAGAATTAAAATACCATTCATCTACTGTATAATGCTGATAATATTTTGTTCCTAAGAACACAAAGAGAAAACACCAGTTTCATGTTCATGTTATTATGCCCTTGTTTGTGTATCTTTATTTTTATTTTATTTTTTATTTTTTATTGTTAAGGGAAGGATACAATCAAAACAATAAAGAGTACAGTTACGCTGTAAAGATGCTTTTAAAATTATTTCAATTTATGAACACCTTCCGGTCAGCTGATTAAGAGAATATAAAATATCTTATGGATGCAAATTTTTTGGATCATACTTTACATATTGCTTTAGAGATTTTTAAATAAGGATTATGAATCAATTCAATACAACAGAATCTTGCTGACTATTGATTCCTACCCCCTTTTCTCACTTTGTGTCTTTACTGTGCTCTTATTCTTTCTACATTTCCATGTGGCGAGGGATATTCTTAAATGGATTGTATTGGATTGTAAACGATTTTTTAACTCTATTTGGATACGAATCTGGCCTTTTTTATTTTCTGTTTTTTTTTACTTCATTGAGATTCGAAGCTGATTTGACCACTACACCACGCGGCCACAATTTTCATAATTGGAGTTAACCACTGAACTACTTTATAGGACAATGATTTTGAAGTCGTACTGGGGCTTCATCATTTAATCGAAATGTTTTTGGCCAATATTTGGATTTTTTTTAACAGATTTGCTGTGTTTATACAATGTTGCTTAACTTCTTTTAGGGGGAAAAAATAATACAAGGGGGGTATGTATAAACACCCTAAATTTTAATTTCATTTAAATATCAAATTAGGAGCGGCCTAAATGATTTACCTGCACGCTTTTAAGACTTGCAAGAAGTTTGAATCTATTTGTAAGTAGAGATCAAGGGCAAACATATATGAACGTATGTTTAAATACGAATCTGTGTGCAATAACGTGTGACATAGACAACACTGTTCAGTTTAGTTCGATGGAAGTGTTATTTTGTCCATAAAATTTGGAAGCATCTTACTGGCACATATTGTCATAGATTTTCTATTTGTTTTGTTTCGTTCAAGTTTCAAATGATTTTCTTTTTCCAGCTTCTTATGTGTTCACTTTCTTGAAGTTTGTTGGAATTGTTGTATGCTGGACAGTGAAATCTCCATCGGCATCTAGATGTTCACAAATATCACAAAATGTGTTTACCATTACTACAAAATAAACATAGTACACCTGGAACTCGTTTAACAAAGTAATGCAGTCGTTTAAAGTTGTCAATTTATTCTGTAAGAGATTAATCACTTTGTCTATTTATTTTCAAATAATTTGGTGTCACAATATAAATTTTGTATGCACAGAAATAGAAAAAACCAATGACTAGTAAGCCCTTCACCAAAAACATTTTTCAATCATTTTTATTGAATAGTGTAACCTACTGGACCTTTAGTTTATAATAACAAAAAAATTTTATTTATTTAATCAACCACTTTAATGCAACTTTACTGCAATTAACTGCAACATCCAAAGATCAATAAAACAATAAAAATCTGAAAAATAAGCATAAGTTTACTTACGCTCCTATCAACAGCAAATACAAGTCTTAGTAGTGGATGACAACAAACTTGGATTTCAAGTGTTAATATAAACCCAAACGCCTGATTGCTTACATTTCTTGTATTTGAATTGCAAAAACTACAGTGAGAAATAAAACAATTCTAACATTTTGATACATTTCACAAAACTTCTCGAATAACAGTTGCGCACCTTTTTAAAACATTTATTCAATTATTAGAATCATTGTTGTTGTTCTACATCATGGAATAAAACTATTAGATTTACAGCTTACTGTAATACCACTACTTTTGATCTTCAGTGTTGTCAAATAATATTAGCAACTGCATTGTTTTGTCCATAAAAACACATACACTCCACCCAATGTTTCTTTTAGAAATCTAATGTGGCTTATGATGTTTGACACAAACCATGTCTGTCGATAACATACCTACATACATACATATATATTCGTCACCCGTCAAATATATTCAGTCAGCTCGACAGATAAACAACCGACTAGCCATGCTGACGAAATACAGTCAGTCATTGAATTAAACGCTCTTCAGACTACGTTGTCTTTCTTAAACCGTGTACTTTTCCATTTAGATTTTGTTTTGTTTCGCTTTGTTTTGTTTTGTTTTGTTTTGTTTAGTTTCTGTCACTTTTTACAATAAAAATTTTTCCATTGTATGCTTCTCCTCCCATTGTTGAATGTTTTTAATTTTTTTTTTTAATTCATTTTTGCTTGCTTCACATTTTAATTTATTTTCACCGTGACTCATTTAATGACTTATCAAATCACCTAAAACATCTCAAACCCGAATAGTCGCTAGAAAATGCAGAAAATAAAAAAAATTATCGTTGATCGGTTTCGATTGAAAAGTTATCGTAATTGAAAGGATTTTTAAAAGTGAATTTCTAAACACAATTTAAAATTTTACAAAAATTTCCTGGTCAAATTATGATTCTAAATCAGACGGCATTGAGATTAAAAATTCAACAAAATCAATACAAAACTGAAAAATTTTCTTCGAAATTAAAACTTAAACAGAATTGGTGGTTAAACAACGTCTATTATGTTCGAATTTAAATAAATTTTCTACTGGGTACGTCTAGATATTGTATTAAAAAAGCTAAATTGAGGCCTTTCAGAAGCCATCTTTTCAATACAAGTCAATTTAAATTTGTTTTTGTTTCGTTGTTCATAATGTTTTCAAATTCTTTCTTATGATGTGTTGTTTACCTGTTTTACCTGAGATTTTTTCTTGCATTTCCTATATTTCCCCACAATTTATTGTTAAAGTTTTTTTAATAGTCAACATTTTACTACTTTTTTTGAATAAACAATGGGTAAGGAGAGCTTAAAATAGTCGTTATCAATTTATGTGTAGAATCTCTCAGATTTTACTTTAGAGAATGAAATATTGTAAGTGTTGTGTGTCTTAGGAGTTAAAGTTATGTTTAGTTAAAGGCAACTTTAGCTAAAGTGAACTTTAAAGTTAACATTAACTTCTTGGCATTATTACAACTTACAGATAAAATTAAGTTAACTTTTTCAAAAATATGGCAATGCCGGTGCAATTTCGATAACTTTTGTCACTTTAAAAAAGTTCTTTAAAAACGCAGTGGCAACGACGTGCTTTCTTATTTGTTATGTTTATTATTTCATTAATGGCATATTGAAAATAATGTATACAATATGGCATGTTCAAAGATAAAGTGAACTTTAAATGTTAAAGGTACGATGATCTTTCCTTTAGCTTAACGATCATTTCTATCTTATTGGATGCTGATAATAATGAAAAACAATTTATCTGCCCGTTAAAATCCTCCCTTTAGTTAACAGCAAGTTGTAATAATGGCCCTTATTGTTGTTATTATGTAAGGTTTTTAGTTTACATGCAATTAAGACTTTAAATGTACTAAAAAACCTAGGAAATCGATATTAAATTCAAAAGATGAGGCTTTAATCGTCTAGATCGTTTTTTTAAACATTAAACAAACATGAATATGCAACATCAGTTTAACAATGAAACTCAGGCCCTAATAAAATGGCCCAGTGTAAACTATTATAAAATAACTATAAACTGATCTATTTCTCATTATTCTTTGGTTATCAATTAATTATTTTGGTTTCCAGTTAGTTAATACTTGAACACCATAAGAATAGAGAAAGTTAAAGGAAAATAGCAAAACTCATGGACAACAGTAGAAAAAATCAGCAAGTGTTTGAAAGATAAATGCCGAGCAGGAAATGAGCAAAAATCCCGCTCCAAAAAGCTTTTTTAAAAAGCGTGTTCAATATCAATCCAAAATCAGCGATCTAACATAAGCTATAATGTCGAAACAATATGCCGAATTCATGGAGGGAATGACTTTAATGATAGCTTCTCATCATCTCAAGAAATCCATCATTTGGAATTAAAAACCAAAAAAAAGAGAAGATTCGTTTGCAGTTCTTTTATTGCTGCGTCGGCGTCTTCCGTGGTAAGGCCCCAAAATTGATTTTTGAAAGTTTATCATAATATTTCTTAAATTTAGTCTTGGAGTGATTGATATTTTTTTTTATAAAAACTTATGCTTAATGAGCACACAAAATACAGTACTTTTCGTTTTCTTCTCACTTTTCTTCTCTATTATTAAGGGCTGTCGAGCACAAATTAAATGACGCTGCTAGTGCAAGTTTCTACAGAAGTTAGCTGTCTGTGGAGAGAAATTATGATTTTCTTTTAGTGAATAACAGGGAATTCTAAAAGTAGTATTATTAACCTGCCCTCGTATTGAATATTGCAAAATAAAAATAAAAATTAAAAAGTTTAAACTTATAACAGTCAAACATCATAATGAAATACATTGGACGCTCGGTATTCTCCACTATCCAGTATCGCGACGGCCTGATTATTGCGACCGCTTAAGTTTTAACATTTTAGGTTCTATAATTGTGACAGTTTTTAATAAACAAAGTTCAACCTTTGCGACCTTTATCGTTTTTTTTTTTTTTTTTTATTGAAGAGAAATATCTTCACTTACGAATACATACGCGTATGTGTATTCGTATGTGTGTTATGTCAAGTTTAAATAATAAAACAGTACGAGCAATAAGTCAATAAAAATGAATTTTCAACAGTCAAGATGGTATGAGATTTGTATTTAAGAAACGGATAAAAATTTCCATGAAAGTATATAAATTAACATTATTATGATGAAATTTAAATAAAAATAAAAAAATTAACGCACTCATAAAAAGCAAATATGATTAATTTTGAGTTGTTTTAATGAAGTATTAGATTTGGCTTGATTAACAAGATTGATTTATATTTTGCCGTGCGATGATTGCGTTTTATAATTATCGTTAGGAATATTAAAGATACACGTTTTATAAAATAAAATTAAAAAAAAAACGTTTCCAACCCTGTCTTCTAATGCAGAATACTGCTCATCTTATTAGCACCCACAAAACACTCACAAACAAAAGCAAAGTCTAACTAACCACCGCTGAAAGTCCAATTTGGCATCATTTGTTTCCGTCCATTGAAGAGCTTCAATGGCGTTAATTAGCAAATTGTTGTTGTACGCAAAGGAGTTAATCATCCCGTCATCTTGAATATCGTAGTATTTAAATAGGCTTTCATTAGAAAGTAGAAAATTGCATTTTCATAATGGTCACATAAAGTTTGTGTTCGTTCTCAAATATTTCAAATGAATATTGTTGCGGACGTAGTTTCACAATTGTGAAGGGTAAACTGGTGATTTATTTAAAATTGAACAGAACTGCTCAAAACCATAGCAAATATGGTGGTAATTCATTTAAAAGGAAATATTGTAATGCAACATGTTCCAGAAGTCAAAAAATAATTTTATTCCTAACCACCATAACACAGTCAGTCGTATATATTCGTATAAATAGAAGCATTGAATTCACTCCTGCTTTATCTTTGGTAAAATGATTCAAAAATGTCAAGATTTCACTTGACGGTCAGAAATATTTGGAAATATTTAAGATTAACTGAAAGTAACCTTTCATACATACATACATAATTGGTCATTACAACTCTTCAGTCAGGATTACGAGCTTGCTTCTCACGTCAGTTATGTTGGGTGTGTTAATTTTATACATGAGCAGCGACACCTACAGTTTAAAATCGATTAGAGATGACATATTTTTGAGAAACTTTTCATGGCAATTTTATTCTACTCTCAGAGTTTTTGCCAAAAATCTGCTGAGAGGAAATCGGCGAGGAATAATTTTTTTTTTGTATTATTGTCTGACCTCGGGTTTGAATTGTGACTACACACTACTTACTATAACTTACTATAACTTCAGAATTTAATCTTTCATTAAATCTTATTTAGCGAGATATAGAAGAACAAACTTCCAGAGGTAAATTTTTAAAGCTGAAACTGTTTCCAGTATGTCGATTACACTCCTATGTAGCTATAACGCTTAATAGATTAAGAAATTCTAAGGTTTATAGAGATAAAAAAACGAACAAGGGCGAATATATAATTTCTTTTAAATTTTTTTCACCTTTTAACTGAAAGAGTAACTACAAAATTAATCGGTTAGACTTGGGGTTTGAGTCATGATTTTCTCATGGTTAGGTTAGCGTGTAGCTTGCTGTTCATAGGCAAGTTCACTCGTCCATATGGCCCATAATCTGAGCTAAGCCTTGACATTCTCATAATTTCAGAAGAAGTTGCATGATTTTAAATCACAGTATTTATTCAGAGTACGTATTAAATGTAAGCGGAATTTCTTTGTGGCCTTATTAGCATGGGAATTGCCAACCCTTCTAACACTTATACCCGCAAAAAATTAAAAAAATTCATGATATAGTGTTGATCGATCACGAATCTTAGTGCCGATTTTAGTTTGACAAAGTTTTCTGCAAGATGTATGCTTCCTTTGCTTGCAACCGACAACTAATGTAATGGCTCAACTTCGCAAATATATTTGACGTTCAACCACAATACGGACGAGAAGCAGTTCAGAAAAAGCATGGATCCACCGAACCAGATGCCAAACAGAATGGTTTTATCCACTAATGAGATCATGACAACTGTTTTCTGAAATGCATGAGTTATAATCAGACGTCGGCACCAATAGCCACCGGTGGCTCAACATCTTCGGCTTTTTACACACATAGGACACGAACATCAACAACGTTCGTTAAGAAGAATGCAAAATTGCATTAAGGTGCTTGTCAGCTTCTAAAGAAGAAGATTCATGTCGCTTTCTTCAGTTTTCAATTATTACGCTCAAAAAACTATTACAGTAGGATTCACTATTTTCCAATGTGATTACCTAGTACCAATAAGAAATGATGTCCATTTTTGAAAGAATATTTGTCAAGTTAAATACGAGCATTTAGGGATTGCGTTGTACATTTTTATTATTTTCCACTACATACACACATATTATTAGGTTACACTTGCGAAGATATTACTAACAATGGTTCCTCTGGCTTAACACATGCCTGCTCACAAATACACTCACATTTTTATCATGTTGTTATTTTGTGCGGACTTCTACTGCCTACTGACCTATCTTGAAAAGCAGTAAAGCAATCAACTGACGCTCAGGGTATGATACGCATAGGGTTATTAATGCATCGAACTTGAAGAGGATGTTGGGCGAAAGAGAGCCGCATTTAACCTGACAAAATATCTTTAAGTTTTGGGTTTCATGGGCAGAAAATCGACGATTCTAGCGCTACGCGACGGCTACGTTGATTTGAATAATAACATTCTCACAAAAAACTTACTATATTTTGAGAACTTAAAATATTAAATACTTTTAATCTTTATTGACTTACTTTGACAAAAGCGTTGCTATAATGTTGTTAAGCAGTGTCTTACAGGAATTTAAAAATCGCTTTAAACGTTTTATGAATATGAAGGACACACATTGTTGTGGTATGTGAGCATCAAATATACACGTATTACTGGCGATTTGTTATTATAAAAGTATTGCAATTCAGTTCAGTAAAACAAAAAATTGGCGTATTGGTATTGATTTCAATTGAATTTCTTTGAAATTTCAAATAAAATTGAAATTCATTTACTGTTATAAAGTGCTATTGTTTTATCCTCAACTAAAGTTATTAATTTGCACAAGCCAGTGAAAATGAGTGACGTTCAAAGTTATTTCGATTACTAATCAGCGTCAATGTTGGCGTTTTTGTTGTTGATGGGAAAATTAGGTTCGTTCTTCCAAGTAAAATCAAGAAGAAATTCAATTTCAGAGATGATGAGTATTATTTATTAAAGCTAACACTAACACACATACTCACAGAACTGAAACTCTCTGTGCTACAAATTCATCTTCATTTTGTTTGTAATTGGGATTTTCAAATTAGTCGTTAATTTTAAACTTCATTCGTAATGAAATTTCCAAAATGTTTTTAAATATTTATGAATAGGTTTTAAAGTTTATAAATTTAAAGACGAAATTGAAAACTGATTGAAGGAAATATTTTTTTTTATCGATAATTTTACTTTCGATAGAATTTTTATCGATTTTACATTTTTGTTTAATCTTGCTTGCTTGTAAACGATTATTTTTTATTATGATGTAAACAAAACATGAAATATTTTCAAGGATTTATAGATGTTTTGTTTTCATTTGTACTTGCATGTAAAAATTGAAAAAAAAAATTATTTTCGATTGTAAACAAAATTTTTTCGATTTTAGTTTTTCTGTATGATTTTTTTTTTTTTGTTCTTTCCTTTAATTTTCAATTTTTCACTTCTAAATTGATATGAACCCAACCAACAACAACAAAAGCAATAACAAAACAAAACAAAAACAAAAAAAAAACACTTTTTCCTTCATTTGGCATTGAAAATGAAATGTATCTCAAATGGTACGTATGTATAGTATAGTATGAGTACGTATTTATGTATGTATCTGTATTTGAATGTGATTGTAAAAATTTGTTTGGTTGGCTGTTAAAAAAAAAATAAAAAAAAAAATAATAAAAAATAAACAAACATTGACGAAACAGAAAACGTTTCGAGATTTTTATAAAACCAAAGAAGAATGAATTGATTTTGAATGAATTTCATGGATTTCATTTGTATATATTTCATGGATTTATTTATTTATTGTTAATTTACAAACTGTAATGAAATTAAAATCGAATTTTAATTGAAATGAAAAAATGATGAAAAACAATAATCATTGGAAAAATTCTAAACAAATCAAATGTTTATCCGTATATCGTATTGATGCATTACAAACATTTCAAATCAAACATTCAGAAACTCTATTTCATTGAAGATGTTTTTTGTTTCTTTTCTTTAAACAAAAAAAAAAATAAAATAAATTTAGTTTTGAAATTGTAAATTTAGAAATTTTAAACTAAACAAAAGCAAAAGTTTATATACGAGCACATACATAAATATTGTATATCACAATCATACAAATGCTGTTTGAAAAACACAAGAGAAAAAATATTGTGTACAATTGATGCAACATACATTGGTAATGTAATAAGGGAAAAGTACAAATTATTTGAATAACTTCTTAAGAAATTGCTGTTTATTATGCTGGTATAAAGTGAGCGTCAAGATACAAATCCGTATCCCAATGATTTAGTCTGAAGACACCGTAAGCTGAAGCTAATGACAGCCTGGTTTGACGTAAGTTTGCTTGTTGCAAACAAGAATTCTGGCAATATCATGTGCTACAAATTTATAGAAATTCGTGTTCATGACATTACCAAACATTAAATTTGTGAACTGTTAAAAATAACACGGTTCCACAGACAAAATAGTGTACGTTGTGAGTTTTGTTGAGTTGAACTCAAAACAATTTTTTTATATTTCTCGAAGCCTCCAAACTTGAAGTATTAATAATTTTTTCCCACAAAATCATTGATTATTCAAATATGTTTCAAACTATTTTCAAAATTCAAAGTTTTTTGAAAAGGGGAGAGATAAGCCTTTAAAACGGTATAAGTAAACATATGGCTCAAGCTTACTTCGTATGAGATTTGATCGGGTAAAATAGGAAAATATTATTTTTTTTCTTATTTTTTCAAGTTTAGCCATTCTTAATTGCACAATAGAATTAAAAAATATGAAATAATTGGTAATATTCTAAAAGTGCATTATCTTGTGAAGAGATTGACATATCGTTTGATAAAATCAGACAAAAATTATCGTAGCTATTATTTAAATAGTATAACAGTCATGTTATATATTTTTTATATGTCACCTCATCAAATAAACTTTCAGTTCAAAAGTTGTCAAAATTTTTGATGGATCTTGATTATTTACCGCAAAATGTGTCAATTTCACGTTTGGGCGACTACCAGAATTCGGCTAACATTTGTGTTTTTTGCAAATATTATTATTTTGCTTTGCGCAAACAGTGGACAACTTCTGGTGGTCGCTCAAAAGCGATATTGACACATTTTCCAATAAGAAATCAAGATCCATTAAAAACCTCCAAAACTTTTTTTAACTAAAAACTCATTTGAAACAAAATATATACGAAAAATATAACGCGACTGTTATACTCTTTAAATGATAACTACAGCAATTTTTGATGAAATTTTATCAAACGAAGTGTCAATCTCTTCTCAAGAGAGTGCAGTTTAAGATGTCAGCATTTATTTTATATTTTTTAATTAAAGTTTACAACTATGAATGGACAAACTTGAAAAATATGAAAAAAATTCGCATTTTCTAAGTTTACCTCATCAAACCTCATAGAATATAAAGTCCAACAAAATACGTATGTATCTCGTTTTGAGGGCCTATCCCTCCCCTTTCTAAGAAAGTTTAATTTGGTGACTTTGATTCTGATATGTTTATGTAATCAATAAATTTGTATGTAAAGTCCAAAAACAGTTTTTGTCAAATAAAGTAAGCTTGAATATTTTTATCGAATCACAGATTAGATTTTTCCTTGAGGGTTTGAGACTCTGGATAACACCGAAGGCAAACGCTAATTGAAAAGATATAGGCGAAGTTAGTTTATAATCTACCAGCCATCTTAACGTGAAAATGTATTCGAATTAAATATAAAGTCGGTGATAGTGCGATTTAATTGTATGGGGCTATACTAAACGCCCTCAATTGTAGTTATTCCGATAAGTTTTGGGGCGGAGACAAAGACATACTCTGATGTAATAGCCATTATTTTGCACTTGTAATCGAAACTCGTAAAAGATACAGAAAAGCGCAATGGAAAATGAAGCAATGTGTGGAGTACAATAGATTAATAATGACAAATTTATGAACTTCAGAGAGAGGTATACATATATAGCTCTTGCTAAGAACGCATATGAAATGATAATGTCTTTAAGAAATTAGGAAATGGTGAAAGTAGGCTAACTAACGGCTTGCAAAAGTTTAAAAATCACAGAAAATCTTTTGGACTAACCGGCTACCTAATGATCAAGTTCAAAATATTAGAGCAAATTATTGACGACTACATAAGATCCTAGGCAATACGTTAATAATGAGGCAAATCTACTGAAGCAGTTCTTTAGGTGGGAGCCATTTACGCTCTCTTTGAAAGAGTAAACGCGTTGGTAATACTCCTCAAAAGGTTGTAGACAGAAAATTGAGTGGACATTGACATTGACATTGACATTCGTAGAGAACTTTCACCACCACTGTGACGCTTGCTTATGAATGAACTCTAGATGAAATTGTCTAAGGAAGACATTGACTGAAACCAATACCGTCATAATAAATTTTTCTATTATAACCGAGGCTGCTGAAAAACTTCAATAAGTTCTTGGAAATGTTTCTCTACTACAGTATAGCTCGGCCCTTGTTTCGATATTTACAGAAATCTTTTAATGGATGAAATTATAAAAAGTGAGTAAAGCTTTCTCCGTAGAGATCAAATTTTCGCTAAGAAAACTATGAATATATATACACTGTTGTAACAACAAAATCTACTTCGAGAATTCAATATTGTATCCAGAGGTTGGCACAAAGAGAGCATGATAAAAATGTAAGTGAATTTGTTGGAGACATGTGTATAACCCAGAGGAAAATTGTTAGTAATATTTTCAAGTGTGATCTAATAACAAGTATATGTAGTGGAAAGTATAGAAGAAATGTACAGCGCCAAATCACTAAAGACTGCGTATTTAACTTGACAAATATTCTTTCAAAAATGGAGATCATTTCTCATTGTTATTAGTAGTATATTACAGTACATTTTTTTGGGTGTATAATTGAAAGCTGAAAAAAAGCGACGAGCAACTGAATGCAATTTTACGCTCTTTTTCATTAACATTGTTGATATTCGTATCCTATGTACGTAAGAAGCCAAAGATATTTTGCCTCGGGGAATATTGGTGCCGACGTCTGATTGTAACCTACGCTGCTGAAAAACTTCATTAAGTTCTTGGAAATGTTTCTGTACTACAGTATAGCTTGGGCCTTGTTTCGATATCTGCAGAAATCTCTTAAGTCCGTAAAGTTCTATTTTAAATATAAGGATCAGTTTTTCGCTTAGAAAAATATGAATTTATATGCTTACTCTAGAACTCATTATTGTATTATATCTGTTTGTATAAAAGTAAGTATGTTAGTTTCGATATACAGACAAATAAAAGACTCTTCATTTGGCCAGAGTTTGGTATGAAAGGCATACGAAAATTATCGATGATGGATGTTTACTAAAAGTACGAGTATAACGCAGCTCTAATTTGTTCTATTATTAGTTAAAATTTGGAATGGTAAATTTTCTAATATTGTACGTGTTATTTACATTGACATATATGTCTATGTGCATATATATATATATGTATATACTTACTATATAAGTAAGTACCTATGTATGTTTGATTGTGAATATTTATTATTAATAAACTATTACATGAAACTGTCTATACATTGTGTATAATTACTAATATGTAGATTTGCA
This sequence comes from Sarcophaga bullata, assembly GCA_005959815.1. Lineage (NCBI taxonomy): Eukaryota > Metazoa > Arthropoda > Insecta > Diptera > Sarcophagidae > Sarcophaga > Sarcophaga bullata. The sequence goes on along the minus strand of QOCX01000045.1, from coordinate 339,786 downwards.
TATACATACATACATACATACATACATTAGTATGTAGAAAAATTAAAACAAACACGGTTTTGAAATGAATTCGTACATACATATGTATTTATGAATGTATGTTTATAATATTATCTCCAATGCCTCCACTATTATTTTGAGACCTTTTAGTTGTATGGTTGTTCATATATGTACATACATACATATGTATGTATCTAACATATTTTTCATATTGGGTATGTACATACGTACCACTTTGTAAACACTATTGCTATTTCTATATTAAAACATACATGCATACATATTTATAATGACACTTGAATAGTTGTATGTACGTATGTACATATTCAGTGCCACAAATAATTTTTTTTGTTTGTAATTTTAAAGTTAAAATAACAACATACATACGTATGTACATACATACATACAAGTGTATATATCTAAGCAATAATGGCAACAACCTCAAACAGTGTTTTCTCCATAATTAAAAAGAAAAAAAAAGAGAAAAAAACAAAAACTAACCCAAGAAATAGTAAACAAATAATCGTATAATGGAGTAATATGCGCTAAACGAAAACATGAAAAGAAACCCTTAAAAACATTCACTTCATTATTGTGTTTTCTAAAAATACAAAAGAAAAATAAAGGTTCAATACAAGCCCGGTATAACGAACAGGCCTTTTTGTTACAGGTAAATACATGATTATGTACATACGTACAGGTTTGTTGTGATCTACTGGCAGATCTTTTTTACTAAAACATAGTTTTTTCTTTGTTACTCGTTATGCCGTGATTCGTCTGTAGTAATGTATAAAAATATAAACAATACCAGTTGTACGTATTACAGTAGCATTAAGAAACTAAATTGCGGTCTAGATGAGAGCCTTAAAGAAAGACCAAGAAAAAAACCAGTTATTCTGTTCGATTCATAATAGAAGAAAAGAGAAAAACAGAAAAAAAGAAAACAAAAACCAAGCAATTCTGTTTTACAGAAACATGACTTATTTTACTTGATACTGATTGTGTTTACCATTATTTTCTTCTTCTAAACTTTTATGTGAATGCATATGTATGTATGTATGCATGCTTGTTTTACTTTATTTGTTTACTTTATGGCTGACCTATACTGTGTTTTAGTGCATGCTGCTGCATGCTGGAACGTGATCATACTGTGCTGTCTGAAATATGCAAATGCCACAAGAGACCATCTTATAAAAGAAACTACAAATAAAAATATTAAAGGAAATTCAAAACAAAAAATTAAAATAATAAATCAAAAGCAAAAAAAAAAATACAAAATTCAACACACAAAGTAAGCAATAAACAACAACCAACCAGTATGCTTTATCACGTTCACGTTTCATCGACAAACGATCGTGTTGGTGTGTTCACAGGGGACTACAAAATTCACTCAAGAGCATAGGAGAGCATTTACTCTCAGAGTAACACTGAGAACGATTGCGTTCAAAAGAGCTGTTTTCTCAGTAAAATTTGTTTGTGAGCAATAATATTGAATACGTTAATTACACTCTCTTGTGCTCAATTTGAATTAATTTGTTTTACTCAGAAAGAAAAAGAAAAAATAAAACGAATAGTGAGCGTTATTTTTTTTATCTATTTTGTTCGCTATTAAAGAGAAGCAAATTTTAAAAATAAATTATTTATGAAACTTGCTTAGTTGTTGCCATTAATCACATTTGATTATGGTTTTGACAGTTTTTGGACCAATTTTTAGTTAAAATCAAAAATCTTAAAACATACAAATTTTTATTATTATTAAAATAAAAAAAATTTTGTTGTAATATGTGGATACAAACATATGTCCATACATACATACATGGTATGTCTGTAAATACTAAGAGCAATTAATAAATTTAAATACTCCATAATTTTCTAAAAATCAATTGTTTAGTGTACAAAGCGATTAACTCCCTTCTTTGAATAAATTTGAATAACATACAGTCAAGGAAGAAAGTCTACATACGCCTGCTAATTTTTACTTTTCCTGCCAATAATTTCGGAAATATTTTTCCCATATTCTTTTTGCTCTTCATATATTCTTCTTTGTAAATGGCTTACACAACGCTGTAACATCTTTTTTAATTCGATAAAAAGTAGCGAGAAAAAAGTCTACATACAACGACCTAAGCAACTTATTATCTAATAAAGGCATAACTGTGAAAATGGAAAAAAGAAGGAGATCTGATGGATCTGGTCCAGTTTATTGCTTCTATTAACCATGCTTATGATGAATCATTTCATTTTTATAGAAAATTTCTAATAAAAATTTGTATTGACTAACTTTTCCTATAAAATCGCGAGATCTGCAAGTCACATAGAAATTTTAGATATTTCTTCTTATAAATATTATGTTATACAGTGTTATATGAAAACTATGCCTAAATATTTTTAAACGTTCTACAATAAACGTTTTAATTTCCATATAATTTAAAGGAAACAATCTAAATTTCTTCATTGCATATTTTAAATTTTTTGTTTTATTGAGTTAGTCGGTTTATGAACTGAACGGTTTAATTATGTATTCATTTCCGTTGTTCAAATAAAATAAATTTACATATTTTATGATTTATTTCCGATTTATTTAATGGCTTACAAAATTCTTAAAAGAATAGAAAAAAAAGTATTTTAAATATAAAAATAAAATGTCAAAATGCCGTAAAAAGTGTACATAATAAAATAAAATAAAAAAACATTTTGTCGTTTCCAGTAGTTTTCTATTAAAAATGCAATCAATTTTAATTCAGCGATTGGGGAACATAAAGGGACCTTCTATAAAGAGTCAAAGCAAAGTTCCATTGAAGTTCTCTAAGTTATTTTTAAAGATAAAATTCTGTGTAAAATTAACCCAATTGTGTATAGCTGGTATTAAACTGGTTAAAAAGTTATTGGTAAAAACAAACTTACTGGAAGGGTGGAAAACTGTCTTGGTACTGAACGTCCACAAATACATAACGTACACACTAGTGGTCATTACAATTCTTTATTCAGGATTACAACCTAGCTTCCCACACCACTTGTGTCATGTGTTTTCATTATATCCTCCCTACAGTTTAAATTAAACTCCGAACGACCTATTTTTGGGAATCATTTCATGGTAATTTTATTCACTCTTAGAGTTTTTGACAATAATCCGCCAAAGAAATATTTTTTTCATATTTCGTTTTGTTTGAAATGTCTGGACTAGACTTTGAATCGTGGTCTCACGTTTAATAAGTCTACACACTACTTACTAGAATAAAACGACTTCAAACAATGAGTAAAAAAAGTAAAAAAGTAAATTGAAACCTTTGTCGACGAATCATATTTTAGCATAAGTATTCAGCTACCCGATAGTAGTTTAATAATGTAAGATTTTGCCAGAAACGCTATAGTTTTGGGACTACAGGATCTAACTGTCCACCATATGATATATGACGGACTAATCTGCCACCTAGGAAGAAATGTATAATACGTGTACAATTTAAAGTACAATATTATCATTAATTGTAGTAGGACCTAGAGTTGGAGTAATGAGAGACGTCGTTCGAATTAAAATGGTTAAAATATTAGCAAAAATGCAATAACATATGGTGTTAACATATGTATCAGCACAATAAGAACGAACACTACATGAAAATGGAATAAATTCTCGATTTCCAGGAAGAAAACTTTTCATATCAATTGTTGTCGCCATAGTCTAGTATGTAGGGTGTCGGCTTATTGGACGAGAGGCCATGGTTCAAACCCTAACTCAGACATTTCGCACAAAACTAAATACTAAAAAAAAAACATTTCTTCTCATAAGTCTTCTGGTGAAAGCTCTGGGAGTAAATAAATAAAATTGCCATGAAAAGTCTTTCAAAAATCTGTCGTTCGGAGTCTACTTTAAACTATAGGTACCGTCACACATGAATAAAATTAAATGTGAGAAGCTAGGTTGTAATCTTGAGTATTGGACTGTAGCCGCCAAATAAATAAGTTAATAAAAAGTGTGGCACTATTTATAAAAAACATCTTTCTGCGGAACAATTAAATTTTTAGCGATCAAGGCACCTTTCAAGGGTAGAAAAGAAGAAAAATTCCGAAATTAAAAAAAACAAGAACAAAATGGAATTCGTGCCCGGTAATGGCGTGAGAATATTCAATATATTATTATGAACAAACTTATTTATTTAAACATATTTAAACACAATTTAGCAAATTAGGTTTACATGTATGGTGGAAACAAGAAATACAACATTAACACTGCTATTATCCTAGTGCCAACACAATATATTACATGAGTAAGTACCATCCCTTTAAGAAGAAAAATTAAAGCTGATGTGCACTTTATCTTGACAGTGTATGTATGTATAAATGTAGAGTTGCAGATATATTAAGCGACACTAGACTCAATTTTTTTTTAACTTCTTATAAACACACTCCACACATTGCATTAGCTTTGACAAAACTTATGTAGATTAATTCAACAAAAAGAAAGTATTTTAATTAATATCAGCATTATTGTATACAAAAGTTATTGTTGTTATTGTTGTAATGAAATTGAATATTAAAATCATTTGCAATCATTTGAAGGCGCAATTGTTAACTCTTAATTACAACATATTATTAATTCAAAATTTTATCATAATAATTACAAATTTGTTGCTTTCTGAAAATAAAAAGGGTATACATACATATGTACATTCATACATACCATATGCACACATGCACTTTCATAAATATATGCTTACGATAGTAAGATAACAGAGGCTAACTTATGACTGAATGTTACAATTAACAACACAATAGTACTTTAGAAATTAAAACGGCATAATAGAATTATTATGGCTGTACAATCACTCTTATAAATATGTACACATATAAATACTCGTATATATGTATGTGCTAGAGTGTATGTGCTTGAGTTAATGTGCTTGAGTGTATGTGAATCGATAAGAAATTAATCAAACTACCGGTCATATAAAAAAATGTAACACCAACACAAAAAAAACTTTTGATTGTAATCTGATCATGTACACAAAATATTACACACCCATACTCATGTTCATGTACATCTATATATTTTAACCACATTTCAAGGTAAGATTATTTTTAAACATATTGTAAAAGAAAATTTCGGTATTACAATAGTTTGAATATGATTTTTCTATTTTTGTCTGGCTTTATAACAGCCTAGAACTAGCAAATGAAGAATAGCAGACTCCGCATTGAAAGGTTCAGAGAAGAGTTTTTGATTTATGTATACTTGCATTAATAGCAAATCATCAACAGAAACCTATTTTATAAGACATTCTCCATCTTAAAATTGAATGAAATACGTTTTTGAGGTGTAAAATGAATGAACATGTATGGTAAATGTTGCCCGGGCGTTAGGTAATCCCTTTATTAGGTATAAACATGTCATACTTTTTACATCATTTCCACGCGTATCTGATCAATGGCAGATATACTATTGTATTCTAGGACTGAAGTCCCACAAATAATTTCCAATTCCACTTGTTTAAATCACATAAGCTTGACAGCCAATCGACTGATCTAAAACGTCTGGTCACTCTTAAAACCACATGTCAACGCAATGCATTCTTTGGTGAACAAAGTCATTAATCTTTGCAAGGCTCATTGGTCCATTGTTGTAATCTTTATCATTCTTAATGAAGTATGGTTCAATGACACAAATCTCGAGTCCAGCTTTAATAGCTTGTTGACAGCCTTTCATTCGCATTTGTCTTATGCTGTTCACAGGAAATTCTAGAATACAGTTTAGTGAAGTATCCTTGGCGAAATATTTATTTGTCGCACGAATTTTAATCACAAAATAATACAGTTCGTAGACTTGTTCTTTTTAGTCAATTCGTAGCGGTTTGGCAAACCTTACTGAGCATTCCAAACAGCTGAAAAATCACACGTTATGACAATAATATTATTTTGTTTGACATTTATTCAGAACTCTAGTGGCAGATCTTTCCAGAATCTTAAATCTTAGGTCTTGTTTACTAAAAAACAATGGTAAAAGTAATATGCATACGTACATACATATGTGCGTACTAGATAGTAAAATCACTACACACAGCCTTAACCGGTTGTTTAAATCGAGTCAATGTTTTATTCCTTCATTGATTTATAAATCCTTTACTCTCAGGCAGAGACTTATCGTGCTTGAAGCGTGAACCAATTTGAAAAAGGAAATTTCATTTTATTGTTGCTAGAAGAAATCAACAATTTTAACTTGGAATTTAAAAATATTTCATGATTGAACATGAAAGGCTTACATACATAAATATCTCCGTATTCAACGTATAATAGAGAGAAGAAATTTTGGTACAGTTTCAGCGGCTTAAACGGGGTAAATTGTAAGACTAACTAGTTGCCTGCATATCTAAAGATTGGTGGACCAAATTCACTGAAGAAGATAATAAAATCGTCGATCACAATATAGATAATGTTATATGATCGTTCAATTAATCGAAGTCGTTCTGTGTGAAAAATGGTTACGTTAAAATTGTCTTCGGGGTATTGTCTAAGGGCAATTAAGCCTATAAGTGGATTAAGAGCAATGCTGATAGATAGATTGGGGGATGAAATAAGGAAACTTCTCTTCTTTCGAAGTCTTTCTGTAACGATAAAAAGGGAAGAAAGCTTGGTTTCAATGTGAAAATAAAATTAGCAATGGACACAATTTGAAAATGAAGTGAAGAAAGATGGAAAATGGAATATCTGCACAGATATGAACATAATGCTCAAAACTCTCTGCATCGTCAAACTGCATGAATAAAGGGCCCGAACATATATTACCCAGTTGCTTGAGACTTAGATGGCCATTTCAATTGCATTTCAGTCTATGCCAGCTTCTTGAAGCTATTGACTGAAAATATGATGGAACTCCGAAAGGCAGAGGAGGCAAATTCAAAGTCTTAGATCAAATTGTATTTAAGACAGCCAACCATTCGCTAAGAAATCACTCAAGACAATCTCGCATAGAGAGAAGAGTTAGAGAAAATAGAGAGAGATCGTATATTACATGACGTATATTATTATGTTATATTTCCAAGATGTTTACCTACGGTTTAAATAAAAAAATAGAATTGTATGTCCGTATATGTCTACATATGCATCAGCACATGTAAAACTAAACAATACAAGCCCCTAACTGATGGGTTGAAATTTATTTTAAAATTTGAATTTCTTTATTGGATGATTATTCATGATAGTTTTTAGAGTGAAATAGGTTTTTCGAGTGGAGTATTTTATTGCTAAAACAGGCGATATATTAATAGAGATACTTGTCAAACACGTACTAAAATTTCTACCAAAAAATGGAATCACGAATGGAATTTATTGATGGATATACGCTCGTACAAGAGCGGATTTCTACATTCCGGATATCTATTGATTTTTTTTTTATATTTTTCTTAGGTACAAGTGTACTTGATTTTTATATTGTCATTCTATTATTATTTGTTTGTTTATTTGTATTGTTTTTAAGCTATTAATTTGTAATACATTTACATATATAGTTGAACGAATTGACGTATTATTTGTTGTTTGTTTTGGCAACATAATGTCTTGCATCAGCTATATTTATAGTTCATCCAATGAAAGAAAAGAAAATCTAATCACGTTCGCCAAAAAGGTAAAAACGGAAGAAATATGAAAAATACAAGAACAAAAAAAAAACAAAAAATACCGTGTGTAATATTTAAATGAAAAACACTTTCTGTTAAAAATTAAATAATTTTCTTAAAATTCATTTAAAGTGACATTCAAAGATACAAATACAAAGATTTATTACCACAAATTGCAAACAAAAAATTTTCTTTTCATTTTTCATTTGAAATATATACATACATACATATATATGTACGTACATGTATAATTATTTTAGAATTATAATATTGCAATACATATTGAAATTTTTGTTCAAGAAATGAAAAAGTGAAATTAAAAAATTAAATTCAGTATTTGAAAGTATATTCGCCATGATGGCGAATTCATATAAGGTCACCCCAGGTGATAGCTTGCTTAAATACACGAGATTGTCAAATTTTTTTTACGTACAGTGAGCAAAAAAAAAATTCGTGCACTTACTACCTCGAAATACATTTTTGAACCAAACATTGCCTTGAAAATGAAATTTACTGTCGTTAAGACGAAATAAAATCTCAAAATATTTATTTTTTATTTTAAATTAAAAGATTTCTCTATTGGTTGTGTATAAACGAAATAATCTTCGGAAATAAGAGATTTCAACATTTTTAGGTTAAAAACGTAGCGATTCTTTAACTACGACAACTAAACTTTTTAAAAAGTTGTCTTGAATAAATGTTTTTTTAGTTTTTTATAACAAGTGTACACATTTTTTTTGCTCACTGTATATATATTCCTTTGTTTATTTATTTATTTATTTATTATTTTTTTTTTTTGGATTTTACAAATTTTTATTATTTATTTAGATATTCTTAACCTATTGGCACAGTTTCTATTGTAGGATCTGCTCCTATGGCTCCAGTGTCCTCCAGATGCACCTCATTGGTGGTGCAAATAAGTCCGAATTCCCAAGAAATAATTTAAAAACATTTCTTTTAAAAACAATTTAAAAGAAACAAGAGAGAATATAATGATAAAAAATTGCAATTTAATGTCATTATATGAATTCGCCTTTGCCATTTTTGTCACACGGCGAATTTTATTTGACAATCTAGCGACCACAAACAAAGAGCAACAAATACAAGTTGTTTTTGTAAAAAAAAACACTGCGAATTTAGTTGTTGTAATTCTGCTACCACATTGAATTCACCCTGTATTACATCATATAAATACAGTTAAAGAAAGAAGTCTATAAACCTGCTGCTTCTTATCAAATTCAAAATGATAAAAATAAAAATGAATAGGAAAAAATCCGCATACGCCGTTGTATGTAGACTTTTTTATTTGACTGTATAATAATAAATGTTTATTTGTCAATTATCGAAATATTATTCCTTTTATAGTCTGTTATTTTAAAATCACACTCTTCGGGATTTCAAATAAGAACACTTGCAGGTGCCCCATTCATTTTCATTTGCTTGGGCTAATTGAATAATTCTGAATATTGTTGGTACTCGTGCAAACATTAGACAGCAACCATTTCGCCGTTATTAAGAACACAATGCACTTCAGTATAATTGCTACAGGAATCGGAACAGCCTGACTTGAATTTCTAGATCTTTAAACATGGCTTAGCTCTACACGGTGGTCCTACATCTAAAGATATTTGTATATAATATACGTCAATAAGCATCGAAAAGTCAACAAAACATGCTTGTAATTCTTGGTAGTAATAATGGATGTTTATCTTGAAGTTCATAACTTTAAGTTCGCAACAGTGCTTTAAATGACAACCGCTTCAATAGCTTAATATTTACTTTTATTTAGTTTGGGTTGACCTTTCATTATGGATAGATTTATTTCAGAACAAAGCTTACTTTATGGTATTTTGTTGATTTTTTTATCATAATAATTCTTCAAATTCATCAGATTTATTGTGCACTTCCTTAATTAAGAGTGGCTTCTAATAACGAATAACATTTAATAATTGATAATCCGTGAGATGTCGAACAGTGCGCACTATTAAACAGGTAGCCATTGTAACATTGTAACGTTAAAGACTGAAGATAATCGAAATTAATCAATTTGTCACCAATCTCATAACTTAGGTCATGACCTTCCACTTTGTAAAATATTTTACGAAAATGCTGAAGCCCAATTTTTTATTGAATTACAGGATTGTAGCATTTGGAGTGATAATAAACCACAAGGTTTTATTCCAACATCATTACATGGACAGATAGATTAATTGTTTAGTACGCGTTATAAGCTAACAGAGTCATTGAGTCCATATGTTTTAAAAACTGATGATGCTCAGAATGTTACTGACAATAGTGAACAGTTTGATTAGAAATTTGTTCTTACCTCAATTAGCTGGGACTAATATTTCCAGAGGATGGAGCCGCATGCCATACAGCTTGTGTTTTAACTAATTTACTTAAAGAACCTTCTAATGAAAGAGGAAATTCACGTGATGGTCTAATTGTTTAGAAATCAAGATTTGATTGTAAATCCACTGATTTTATTGAGGGTTGTGTTAAGTCACTTTTCTATGTAGGAAATCCAAAGACAATTGAAAAACTGGAAATCTATATTACGAAAAGTTATTGACGAAACACGGCAGGAAAGACAGCGTAAAATTTGTGTTCCAGATTGCGACTAGTATGCACGAGTCATGGAACCCATTCTTAAATATTAATGCCATAAAATTTTCTATTCAACCAAGCTTGATTTGAAGTAAATATAATATTTCTTTGATTTAATATGACTCGATATTAATCGAAGTCACCATAGTCTAGTAGGTAAAGTGTTGGCTTATTAGGCATGGTCAGACATCTCCAACAAAACGAAAATATGAAAAAAAAATATTTCTTAGGCAAATTTCTGCCAAAAACTCTGAGAGTAGAAATAAAATTGTCAAAAATCTGTAGTTCGGAATCGACTTTAAACTGTAGGTCCTGCCACTCATGTATAAATTAACACACACAACTTCAGTGGTGTGAGAGAAGCCCTAGCATGTTTGTGTGTATGTAATATGATCAAAACTTATGCAAACGTAAGTAAAAAGTTTAAAGTTTTTCGAATTTGTTTTAAATATTGTGTAAAAAGAGAACTTATATGCATAACATGGCACTTATGTAGTTATGTTCTGCATAAAAAAATATTTGAGCTCCAAGGAGGCATCACTAGAAACGTAATTTTCATCAATTTGATATGTTTTTTTCAAAATTCTTCAATTATAATGCGAAAAGATTATCCATAAAATATTCTAGCGTTAGTTTGATGTAGCAACATCAGGGGTATATGAGAAAGTCGAACCCAAGTCGTTTGATTTCAATAGCATACAGAAGCATACAGGCTCTGCTCATCGGATTCTTGCATCTCTTCGATAGATATTCCTTTTTCTGTCTGTATCTACTGATTGCAATTGTATTTTTAGACAAATAAGAAATCTTCATGCCTCAGACAGTGTATATCAATCGAATTCGGACTTCTTTAAGTATCCGATTTAAAACCCTACAATCGATAAATCTATGTGAACCTGTGTCTGTTCGTGGAGAGTGTTTCTTTATATTGTTTTGAATACTTTTTTGCTTGCTTCATTGCATTTTCAAAGAATAAAAAAAATGGAAAAATTATTATTGAAATCGAAGAACAGAAGATCGCTTAATTCGTTATTATCATTACAATTCATTGATTCTATTCCATTCAAAGTGCTATGATTCTTAGTTTTTAATTCAAGGCTTCAATGTAATATAGTTCTTGTATTTCTGTTGTGTATTTCGTTAGTTTGTTTTAAAGTTGATTCAGCATTTTAAATTTAATATTTATTACGCTTTGAGTGAACTTATCACAATTGTTGTTAATGGCATGATTTTTTTTTTATTTCTTTGGTGTTTTTCTTTTGTTTTGTTGTGTTTTTGTGTTTGTTGCCAAAAAAAAAAAAGTGATACTTTGAATTGAGCAAAGCAACTTCAAATCAAGAAACTGCTGTCTTACTCATCGCTATGACGAACGGTCTGGTAGCGTCTGCCTAGCAACATGGTAGAGGAGTTTCTTTGTTGGTGCGCTTATTTTGGTTTCATTAAGTTTTTCATTATATTTTAATACGTTTGAGTAATCAACGAAATTCATGAAATTAGCGAAACCTTTTTCTAGGTCAAGATAACATTGAGTCAGTCATACAATTGCTAAACTACTGAACGAACTAAATTTCTAACTGCAGAACAAACGAACAATATAAACAATACTTAATACAAAGGTTAATGATGATGAACTAGAAAAGACAAATAGAAGAGAAATTAACAACAAAAGCTTTTATTTAATTAAAGGATAAATTTATGTTAAATAAATGAAGGCATTTGACACAATTTCCAATAAAAAAGTCAAAAGATATCCATTTAAGATTTTTGCATGAAATTGCTCTTTCTCTCTCTCTCTCTCTCTCTCTCTCTCTCTCTCTCTCTATTTAATTGTATAGCTTTCGCTTTAGCTATCTTAATAAATATGTGATAAAATTTTAATTATATTCGTATCCTTGATCGATACTCTCTGTTTTAAAAGCTATTGTAGTGCAAATAAATAAAGAAACTTCATTACTAGTGACACTGGTAACTCTATATTTACCTGTCGAATATCAAATAAATATGCGAGCTGTGATCAAAATATAACCGTTATTTTCAAAGTTACGTATGCTTAATTTTCGCATTTTTCTTTTCTGTTATGTTGGTACACATGTCTGTTATATATGTTAACAATATCAGCCAATTTGGATTGTCAGTTTGTTTTTGACAGATCAAAAGGTTAGTCATGTTTAGGTGTGCTCTTCGATTTTTTACTATTCGAAAAAATGGGTCAAAGAAATGCTTCCATTGGGATGAATGGGCTTTGGTTTCAATGTCATAGCCATACAGCCCAGATTCGTCACCAGTTATGAACTCTTTGAGCAAATCTGGGTCGTCGTTGATGACGTTCCAGACATCTCCCGAGCGATGTCCATACGACGTTGTTTTTACACTGCCAATAATGACTGCTGATGAAATGTGGGTCTCTTATGACAAGGACAAGGGAAAATCGTTGTATCAAACGTGGATTTAGCCAGGTGTAACTTAATGTTTGAGAAGACTCTCCAATCATCTACTATGAACTGGTGCCCTACAGGAGACGGCCTCCCAATTCATGACAACTTTTTCAGCCAGCGGCCTATATTGTGGGGGAAATTTCAATCCATCAGCATAACATTCAGTCTCATGAAATATTTGGAATTCTAATAAACACACATGCACACATACATGACTGGTCATTACAATCCTTCTGTCAGAATTATGAACTAGTTTCTCACACCTCTTATGTTGTGTATATTAATTTTATGCATGAGCGTCGGGACCTACAGTTTAAGTTAACTCCTAACGACAGATATTTTGATAAACTTTAGAAGACAATTTTATTTACTCTCAGAGCTTATGCCAGCAATTTGTTTAAAGGCAGTTGCCGAAGAAGTATTTTTTCATAATTCGTTTTGTCGGATAACTTTGAACCATGTTCTCAAGTTTAATAAACCAACATACTACTACTAGACTACGACGACTACGAATTCTGATAAATTTATTGTAAAATTGAACTCGTACACCTATGCCTGTCTACGACGACAATTTTATTAATAAACAACGATTCTTTATTTCTTGGTAAGGGTTATGAATTGTTGAACAAATCATTTCACTTTGTTGATCCAAATATAAGCACCCAAAACTATTACCAGTTTATCCAACACTTGCATATCTTGTAACACTTAGGGCCATTATTACAACTTGCCTTTAACGGAAGGCAGGATTTTAACTGGCAGATAAATTGTTTTTGATTATTATGAGTAACCAATAAGATAGAAGTGAGCGTTAAGCTAAAGGGAAGATTATCCTGCAGGTAAATTTTAAAGTTAAGTTTATGTTTGAGCTTGCCATATTATATATTATTTTCAATATGGCAACTTCAAATATAAACAAAATGAGCAGACACAACAAATAAAAGCTGCCATTGCGTTTTAAAACATTTGTTTAATTTGGCAAATGTTATCGACCACGCTCTGGCATTGTCATATTTTTGAAAAAGTTAACTTTATTTTATCTTTAAGTTGCAATGACAAAAAGAAGTTAAAGGTGACTTTAAAGTTCACTTTAGCTAAAGTAATCTTTAACTAAACCCAACTTTAACGGCAAGTTGCAAAAATAGCAATTAATATATCATAAAATTAGCCGATTAGTCTAAGAAAACATTTCGAAAAAAAATAACTGTAAAAAGAAGTGACAACCTTATCTAATATATACAAACACCGTCAAGGCACTAGTTTAAGGTTTTGAACTATCATGTATATAATCACATTGAATTAGTAGATACAGTCATTGTACTTTAATAAAATATTTTTATTTGAAAACCCTCGCGGCAATTGATGTTAAAGACAGCGTGCAGACTGCCCAGATGTTGCAAAAATAAAAATAGAATTGAAACTTTTTTCCCTCAGGTCTGTCTTCATACGACTTTATTTATGTTTCTTTCTCTCTCTCTCTCTCACCATACATAGGTTTTAGTTTCATAATCAGACGCCGGCACAAAGGGAACATAATAAAAATGTGAGTGTATTTGTGAGAGGCATGTGTTAAGCCAGAGGAAAATTGTTAGTAAAATTTTCACGTGTAGCCTAATAATACGTATATGTAGTGGAAAATATAGAAAAATATGTACAGTGCCAAATCCCTAAAGACTGCGTATTTAACTTGAAAAATATTCTTCCAAAAATGGAGATCATTTCTCATTTATAATAGTAAATCGCATTGGAAAATAATTAATCCTACTGTAATAGTTTTTTGGGTGTATAATTGAAAGCTGAAAAACCTTCTTCTTTAGAAGTTTACAAGCAAATTAATGCAATTTTATGCTCTTTTTAACGAACATTGTTGATGTCTGTGTCCTATGTGTGTAAAAAGTAGAAGATGTTTAGCCACCGGTGGTTATTGGTGCCGATATCTGTTCATAATCCATACCTATTTCTGTTAATTCAAGAATAAAGTTGACATAATTTTTAAATATTTCTGTCAGATCTATAAATTGATAACCCAGTTACATTATTGTAATTCATATCGTATATGAGATTACTAGAATTATGTAGGATGATACAATTCAAAAGTATAATTCCATTGAAATTATTAACAATTCATCGTTGGTAGCCATGCAACCTATTTTTACAAAAAATTAAAAAAGAATGTATATGTGTATGTAAATGATATATAAATGAAGCTATGAATTTTAAATACATGTGTAAATACGACCTTGAATTGTGCAATACATATTATACATACATACATATGTATGTATATAGTACATGTATTGAAATTAAAAGAAAGTAGAAGGGTTTTTAAAATTAACATATTTTAGCTTCTTATTTATTGTATAAATATGTTAAATTATTATTTATTTGTTATTATAAAAATTGCTATTCTTAGAATATAAATAAAGAGTGTTTGTTCGAGTTTAAATAAATGAAATTTGAAATTGGTTTTCTTGGAAATTTATTTTGGTTTGCTTTGCTTTCTACAATATTTTCCTGGATATTTTCCATTATTTGTTGGTCTTTCTGGCAAAAGTATTAATATTTTCATTTTTTTTTATGTGGCACGCTTCTTTTTTTGTGTTTCTTTATTACGTCACATAAACATTGTCTAGAAGATAATCATGCACAATATTTATTTCGATTGTTTTGCTTTGTTTTTAAAGTTAATAGCAATGGAAATAGAAATTTAAAAAATTTCCTTTTTAACAATTGAAATTATTTGTTATGTTATGCTCCTTAAAACAAGAACATGTAATGAGAATACAGTTAAAAGAAAACCAGAGAGAAATATTTATAAAAATTATATCAACAACAACAACAATTTTCTGTAGTTCATAAAGCGAAAAGGGAAAAACCCAAATATGCCATGCAATAGAATACCGTGGCATGCCATGCTATTAGTAAAATTAAGGCAGCTGTGCAAATATGAATGAATAGCGTGACAAGGCCACTATAACCACCACCACCAGCACCACCACCACCACCATCAACACCACTGCCACGACCTTTGTTGATACAACCACCACCGCCCTCATTGTTAGTGGACTCCCTATATAAGCGTACTTTGTAGGGGATTAGCTAACTGGTCTATTTGTAGACATTTTCAAGTCATCATAGCTAGAGCATCGGCATAGGGTTAATAGTTTAGCCAGCCTAGAATTTGTACTCAAGTTTGAAGTTTTTATTATATTTTCTGTTGGTGTTGTTGCTTTCATTTTCATTTCTAGAAATTATTTGCTCAATGAGTAACGTAAATATTTTAGTACTTACTAAACTTTTCTTTGTTATTTTATCGTATTTTTTTTTATTTTATTTTGTTTGTTTGTTATTGTTTCCCCCCCTTTTAGCACAGCTGTGTTTATTTTACCCGTTCTGTTATAAGTATGAGTACTGGTGACTACGTGTCTAAAAGCATTCATATCTTGGCGGTACTTGTTTTTAGTTCTTAAATAAATCTACAAAAAAATATACAAAAGCAAAAACAAAAAATAAGATTAATATTATAGTATTTTTTTTTCTTTAGTTTCTATGTATTTATTCTATCTGTCTACAGAATATATTTCGCTTGTTGTTTGTGCTGTAATGTGCTGAAAGAAATGATTGTGATCGCTTTATTCAACAGATTTGTCCAACCCTTTAATATACGCTTTTCATATACAATTTGAATAGCAATTTTCAAACTGCTGTAGCACATAAACAACAGGTGAATTTCAAATAACAAACAAATAATAAAAATTAAATTAATTAATTTCATCTTACATACATATATAAAGTATTCCTATATACATACTTGCACTTGTCTTAAGAATTCTTTTTTGAAATTGTCACCTAAACTTAGTTTGTATACAAATTGTTTAAACAATTACTTTCTAAATATTATTATAATACAAATGATATTTCTAAGTACATATGAGTCTTTACTTATGTATGTAAATGTATTAAATGGCTTGAAAATTAAGTTCATATGGAATCCATTTATTCCTGAAATAGAGCACTTTTTAAGTGTAAAAACGTGCCATCATCCTTAGTCTTTCCTTGGACTCAATCATTCTGAAATCTAGTCTATTTACTCAGTGAACTATAATCTACAATTACAAATCAACGTAATTGTTGTAATATGTACCGTTATTGAAATATAAGCGACAAAATACAAAAAATTAAATACACCCGAGTAACTACCTACTCTAAGTTATTCGGTTACTTAAGTAAAACTCAAAAATTATTCTTTTATATTTCTCGCCGTAGTCTAGTAGGTAGTGTGTTGGCTTATTAGACGAAAGGCCAGGGTTCGAATCCCCGGTCAGACATCAAAAACGAAATATGAAAAAAATATTTCTTTGGCGACTTCCTCTCAGCAGATTTCTGGCAAAAACTCTGAGAGTAAATGAAATGGCCATTAAAAGTTTCTCAAAAAAATCTTTCGTTCGGAGTCGACTTTAAAATGTAGGTCCCGCCACTCATGTATAAAATTAACACACACAACATAACTGGTGTGAGAAACTAGGCCGTAATCTTGACTGAAGGGTTGTAATGGCTAATTATGTATGTATGTATATTTCTCGAACCCCTTCAAACTTGTTTTATTTGACAAAAACAATTTTTTTTGATCTTTTCACACCAAATTATTGATTACTCGAATATGTTTCAACCTATTTTAAAATTCCAAAGTTTTTTAGAAAGGGTAGAGATTAGCCTTTAAAACGATATGCATAGACATTTTGATGGGGTAAACTTGGAAAATATTATTTTTTTCTTATTTTTTCAAGTTTGGGCATTCATAATTGCAAAATTACATTAGAAACTATAAAACAAGTGATGACATTCTGAAAGTACATTCTCTTTTGAAGAGATTAACAATTCGTTTGATAAAATCGGACAAAAATTACCACAGTTATTAATTAAAGAGTATAACTGTTGACTCATATTTTTTATATATGCTGTCTCATCAAATAAACTTTAAGTTAAAAGTGTTCACATTTTTTGTTAGATCTTTATTGTTTACTTGAGAATTTGTGCTTTGCACGTTTGAACAATTACCAGAATTAGTCTAATATTTGCAATTTGCGCAAATATTATTATTTTGCTTTGCGCAAAACATTAGCCAACTTCCAGTGGCTGGTCTAATTGAAAAAGTACACATTTTTCAATAAACACTTAAGATCCTTCAAAAAACTTTGAAAATTTTTAACTTAAAGTTCATTTGTACTTTCTCCGGCAGTAATTACAGCTTCTATACGGCATGGCATTACATGTTTTTCGTACAAGTGGTCACAATTCTTTAAGGTTCTCAAGAGTGCATCACTTTTGGGAAATTTCCAGAGATATACGATGGAGTTAAGATCGCCTTTTTCAGTAAGTTTATCGGTATGCTTACCGTTATTATCATGTTCGAAAACTATACCCGTAGTCATTAATGTAGATTTGGCTCTAGAGGCAGCTAAGTTAGTGCTTGTAATGTTTACAACTTCCATCAACGTTAGGTTGCTGTTCACATGCCAGTTCACCCGGTGGCCCCTTGTATCACCCAGTGTGTGGTAAGCCTTCTTGTCATAATCCGTTAGTAATGGGTTTGAACCACCCCAAGCTCAGGAGGAAAGCGGCTAGTTCACTTAGTGGCACTTTCGCCATAATGTCCATATCTTCAAAAGTTCTGTCAACCAGAAACCGATGACGTCTGTTCTGCAGTGCAGGGCATTCGAAAAAAAGTTGTTGTACCGATTTCGTTTCGTACATTTCATGGCATTTTCTGCGGTAATTTCCGTTGGGTAAACCGCGATTATCAGCAAAACTGCCAATAACGCAGTGTTCCATTACAGTTTAGTGTTCTGCTCTTGTCGAACTTCCTTGTCGAAGTAGATCGCTGGTTCTCCCGCTGTCCACTGCTGGACACATCACTTTTAAAATTCGACACTCGTGGTGTGTTGAATTCCATGCTACTTTTTCCAATTTGAAAAAGTATTCCAGTATTCCCTTCAGTGCCAGTTCATCTGCCTGTTCGTTTCCCTCTACGCCACAGTTTCCCGAAACCCAACCCATTAGCGGCGGGTGTTTTGTCGATGTCTACTTTAAAGTTGATCTGTTATATTTTGCAATAGTCGCAGTAGTCTAGTCGGTAGTGCGTTGGCCTATTAGACGAAAGACGTCTGTTCAAATCCTGGTTCGAACAAGAAGAAATATTAAAAAAAATTATATTTTTTCGGCGATTTCCTCCCAACAGTCTTCCGGCAAGAATTCTGAAAGTAAAATAAAATCAATACAAAAACGTTCACAAAGCAGCCATTCGGAGTCAAGATTAAACAGTAGGCCACAACCACTCTTGCACCAAATTAGCACACAACACATGAATTGTATGAAAGGCTAGATTGTAATGCTTACTAAAGGGTTGTAGGGATCAGTTAAGTAAGTAAAATCTTGCATGCTTAATTATAATAAAATAATAAGAACAAGAAAATTGTCTAGGATCTAATAGGGCTTTTGGAAAAAACCCTAGTAATGGCCTAACCAAGAAACCCAACGTGAAAAAAGAAATTGTGAAGCAGGTTTTAAGCAGTGATACAATAAAAATTTGTTGGTCTATGTGTGGATCCTATCAAAATGATTTTAATGCTTGGAAAAGTCCCTCTTTTCTTTTTCCTGTAGCTACAATCTTTCTAGTATTTCGTTGACAGTGTTTGTTGCAAGGCCTCCAAAAAAAAAAAAAAAAAAAAAAAAAAAAAAAAAAAAAAAAAAAAAAAAAAATTGCATGACAGAATACAACTTAACATTTTAACCAAACTAAATATCCGAATTTAAAAACAAAACCAATATGAGAGCCTGAAACTTACTGAAATCAGTGAAAAGATATATTATTTGAGCAAGTTCATGGCTAGGCAGCTAAATTGATTTGATTTATGATAAAATTATCATCACCATTCTTTAAAGTTATTCAAAAATATTATTGTAATCCAGTTTATCACAAATATCAGACGTTGAAAACAATGAAATTTCTTGTTCCGTTCATTAATACATTTCTTCACTTCATATTTGCCCAGTAATAATATTCTCCTCATTAACATAAAAGTGGACTGATTTCGAAATCTAATGAATCATATTTGTCAACAAATAGGAGACAAATTTAATTTTTCTACATTAATTTTGTTATTATTATTATTTTAACGACCAAATAAAATTTATTCAATACAACTAGTTAAACAAGTCATAAAATTTTTAATGCTTGGATCTCAAATTAGTCACAAATTTTTACTTGACTCGACTCGACTCGAAAATTGACTTAAAAAAAAAGATAAAAGATAAATAAATAAATACTTAATAATGTTTAAAGCAAAAGTAATTAAGAAAATTTGTAAAAAAATTTTCTTCATTCTCACGATTTTTCACAGATTTTATTGCGAAAACTTCAAATATTGCAGTTTAAGCCTAATAGCTGATGCAATGCAAAATGGTCAAATGCAATGGTAACGGTAAAAAAAAATAAGATAAGCATAACACACGCAAAACATTATACGTCAGTGTGTCATTTTCAATTTCTGACTCACAGACCCACAGAGGGAAATGACGAATAACAAATGGCATCCGTGAAAGATTCGATAAGACTCCGAGTTCAATCAAACTGATAATGTTGAGATAAAAATAGGAAAACTTTTCGTTTATGCGTACCGTATCACAATGACGAATTGTTGGCCAAGGGCCAGAGGTTCGATTATGCGATTTTTAGGCGTTTCGAAAAAGAAAAACTAAAATCGTTTTGTAGCTACAAAATCGATTACTTGAGTGTTAAAAAGGCCTTCAACATTTCAATCAGTAAGATGCGGCTGGCTTTGTTTTTCCATTTGTTTTTTATTTTTTTCAACTAAAATAACAAAACAACAACAACAACATTATATAGTTGCTACCACTTGGTAGTTTGGATAGGTTGTGGTTATAATAATGATGATGACGACGATAATAATAGTAACGAACGATAATGGTGATGACTAATCATCCATCATACCATATGCAATATATTCAATTTGTTTGTCGTGCATTCGATTGTAGTTGTTACTGGTTTTTATCTGTTACCAGTTGTTAAAAACTTATTGTTGTTGTTGTTGTTTATACAATATTATTAGTTATTTTAAAATTTATTGTTTTTTTTACTATTCGTTCAAAATAAAAACTCTTTCATGCATTATCAATTCGTTTCATTATTAAATTTATATTGTATACAATAAAACAATAATAATAACAAGAAAAAAAAATTAATAATAATTACAATACATAGACACAAATAATTATTTTTTTTTTTTTGTTTCCACCACACTTTAATTTTTGCCGTCAAAATGTCTGCCAGTGCTATAAATTAATCGTTGTCGGTGTTCTGTTCTAATCGTGTTTGTTTTTTTTTTTTGTTTTTGTTTTTATTGCAAAATGAGATACTCTATACTATGGAAAGTAATAGGAGATCTATAAAGAAACTTTGTCTCAGCGGATTTAATCAATAAATACAGATTTTCTTGAATTTTTTTTGTTGTTGTTGTTATAAATGTAAACTTCAAAAGATTGGATTTTAAATTGATTTATACGGTAGAAGAATTGTTACAAAAAGCATTGACATTGAAATTAATTAAATATTTAGACATTTCAATACAAGTAAAGATAAAAATAAAAACAAAAATTATCCTCTCTAATGCTTTGAATGACTTCATGTTGAAAATCAAAAATTTCTACATTCTTAATTACTTACAATTTTCAATTTGAGTATTATTAGTTAATTCAACAATCCAAGATATAAAGGTCAAAAAGCCTTTAAATAATTTTGGGGCCATTATTACAACCTGCCGTTAACTAAAGGGAAAATTTTAACTGGCAGATAAATTGTTTTTCGTTATTATAAGTGACCGATAAGATAGAAGTAAGCGTTAAGCTAAAGAGATGATCATCATACCGTTAACTTTTAAAGTTAAGTTTTTCCCTGAACTTGCCATATTTATATATTATTTTCAATATGCAACACATTTGGTAGATATTAAACAAAATGAGCAAATACAACAGAAAAAAGAAGCCAGTGTTGCACTGCGTTTGAAAAAAACTTGTTTAAGTGAACAGTTTTATCGGCATTGCTCCGACACTGCCACTTTTTCTATGAGTTTATTTTATCTATATATTTTGTAATAACGAAAATAAGTTAAAAGTAACTTTACAGTTCCCTTTTAGCTAAAGTTAAGCTTTAACTAAACCTAAGTTTAACGGCAAGTTAATAATGGCCCTTAAATTGTAATAAAACTGAAATTACGTAACAGTCGGTTAAAAATTTCGTACAAATTTGTCTCGCCTCTTAATCCATAATTTATATACAAAAATAATTTCATACTTTATGCATTCAAAGCCATTTAGTTTCATTGAGCATGACACTCATTGAGAAATGGTGACACATTTTAGGCGAAGAAGAATTATTGAGGCATTGGCATGAATTTTTAATTTTTTAAATGAATAATTGGATTGCTTCCGATAAGTTAATATCCAAAACATTCTGACACTATATTAATCAAATATAATGAGTAACCCATGAAAGTGATATTATCAAAGACTGATATATGTTTAGAATTGCTGAAAATACAGAACAATTACGTAATGAACATAAAAAAAAAGTTTTGAGGGTTAATCCATTGCGTCAGCCATAAATTATGTTTAGCTAGACAAACGAATAACGAGTAACTGAACTGAAAATCGTGATCAAAATAAAAACAGAATTGGTCATTTACAACCCTTCAGACCCTTCAGTGTTGTGTGTGTTATTTTATACATGAGTGGCGGGACCTACAGTTTAAAGTCGTTTCCAGACAGAATTTTGGAGAATCTTTTCATGGCAATTTTAATTATGTACTCTCAGAGTTCTTTACTAGAGACCTGCTGAGAGGAAGTGCGCCAAAAAAAAATCGTAAGGGCTATAGCTGACCTTAAACATTATTTGCAATAAAAAACATCCTGATTAATCCAACTAAAATTGTAGTATTCGTTGGCAAATGCCTTTGTAAAGCTTGAATATATTTTTAATGTCCTAAATAGACACCCTTTCGATGAATTGGTATACCAGACTTTGATAAAAAATATTTTTCGATAACATAACCTTAAGCTTAAGCTGAACGATCTCTAATGGAAGGGAAAACAGAAAAATTTGGACGCCGTCCCACTTTAGATGAAATCAATAATTAGAAAAATCATACACATCGCAAGATTGGAATCTATTCGACATGAAGGGAATTAGAGATGAGTTCTCTAGATTAAGAATTCTGGTTGAGAGGCTTTGTCCACCATGACTGAAAAACTTTTCTTAAACACTTTTTGTTATATTCTGGCAAATTTTGGAATCCTTAAGATATTCCTTTAGTTGAAATTACACAATCTCAATAAAAACTGTCGAATGTTAGTGGCAGTTACAATTTGGAAAAATAAAGAAAAAAAAACAATGAATTTTCCAAACAAGAAAACAAAAAAATGTGATGTAATTTTGAAATTAAACGCTTTGTGGTTTACAAAATCGAGTTTATTAGTCACATTGAACTTTATGTAATTGTTATTGGTATTTGTAACTTACTTACAGAACATTCCGTAGTACAAATTAAACAAATTAAAAATTTAAAATTATACATCAAGTAGGGTGACGTATCTAATATACTCGACCAATCGTAAAACCATGTTACGCTTGTTTTGCTTTCTACTTTACAAAATCCAAATAAAAAAAAATTGAAAAAAAATGAAAAAAAAAATCTAAAAAATAATTATAAACCAAATTTGTTATTTTTTTGTTGTTGTTATGTTTTTATTCGATTGTAATTTTTTTTATTTTTTTGTAATTAAACTATTATACTTATTGCATGATCTCATCGTCCGTTAAGAACACACTTTAAAACAATTATAGCACTTAACGTTTATCACAAAAAAAAAACAAATAAAATATACAAAAATAAAATAATAATAATAATAACAATAACAATAAAAATCAACAGCAGAAAATGAAAAAAAAGAAACTAAAAAATATTTAAACTTAATTTTTTTTATTTTTTTTTGTTCAAGATGAGGTTGTTTAGGTTCTTTTTAATTAAGATTGAGTGGCATTTGTAAAATGTCAAAGTAGATTTCAAGATAATTGTTTCGTTTTGTTTTAAAGGCATCTTTTTTTTTTACAAGCAAAATAAAAAAGAGAACAGAAACTAAAACCGAAACAAAAACAAAAAAATAAAAGAATGTTGAATAAAGAATAATCACACAAAATTTGTGTTGATGATCTTAGTTAGCATGACAACTAAATTTAAAACTGTGGGCATTTCTATTTCCGTAAATCACTGGCAATAAATGAAAATCCAGTAAAATTAAAAGAAGGCCACACTGAACATATTAAAATATTCATTAAATACGAGAGTAAAAATCAAATCAACTGGGAGTTAAATTTTTTTTATTTCATTTGCTTAGAATGGGGGATACTTCTTGCCTTTCGAAAAACTGTGTTTTTTTTTGTTTGTTTTGTTTTTAAGTTTAATTGTGTTATTATCTAACAAAATTATTTTCTTAATGACTCTTTTTTTTTAAGCAAATTTGAAAACACGTCAGTTCTGTTTTTTCTCTTGTTAGATTTTAAAAACATTACTAATCATCTCTCCTTTTCAATTAAAATTAAAAAAAAAATTAAATTGCATTTAACAGTGCACACGTGTAGCTTTTTTGTAGTTCTGATGTCTTTTTTTTTTTTTTTTGTTATTATTTTGAAAGCAATATCATCATAAAAACTGATTTTTGGACACTCTCTTGAACTTGCTTGCCATTCATTTGAATTACGAAGCTGTTAAACAAAATCAATTTTAAATTTCAGAACATTTTTATTAAAAAAAAAATTCTTAAGCGGGAATTTAAATAAATTTTTCAAGCTTTACGAAATAAACCATTTGGTTCAAAATTACCAGGACTTTTATAACATAAGAACGATCAATTTGACAATTAAAAATCGTCTTGAGTTAGTTTTGGTTTTTTTTTTTTTTTATTTTAAATTGATTACGATGTTACCTTATTTCTAATGAAAACATTTTATAAATAATTTTCTAAATTTGATGAGATTGAATTGCCATGTTTTGTCCCGTCGAAAAAAAAAATTTCAAATCAAATTTGATTACACGTTTACTTCTAACGAGTGTTATGTTGAAAGGTTGGTTGGTCTTCACAAAGAGAACATTATAAAAATGCGAGTGCATTTGTGAGAGGCATGCGTTAACCCAGAGGAAAATTGTTAGTAAAATTTTCAAGTGCAACCTAATATTTTCAAGAAAATATAGAAAATATCTACAGCGCCAAATGCCTAAAGACTGCGTACTTAACTTAACAAATATGCCTCCAAAAATGGCGATCATTTCTCATTGATACTAGAGAATCGCATTGGAAAATAGTGAATCCTACCGTAATAGTTTTTTGGGTGTATAATTAAAAGGTTTTTCTTCTTTAGAAGTTGACAAGCCTGCGAATGCAATTTTACTCTCTTTTTAACGAACATTGTTGATGTTCGTGTTGTATGTGTGTAAAAAGCCGAAGATGTTGGGCCACCGGCGGCTATTGGTGCCGACGTCTGGTCATCAGTTATATGAAGATGGAAAAATTTTAATTTTCATTCAACCTACAACCAATATAATCCTTACAATCAAAATTTATGAGTAAATTTAGGTGAAACATGTCGTACAACTATTCGCTACGTGTAGGGGACGCATAAGTTGACCACACCTACATCGGTAGTCGTGTATATAAGACCTGTCTTATTTAAGATTTTTTAGCCAGAAATCACGCTATATTTTCCCAAAGGTTTTTGATGCACTGCAGCATTCGGCTGCCTTAGAATTTCCCTATCACACTTGAGTTTCGTATTTTCCTAACTCAAAAGTTTTGAACTCTATTCAGTAAGTATTAGGTTGTGAATTATTATTTTTTTTATCGGATTGTATGTACGTATGTATGTTTGTTGTTGAATTTAAAATAATCTCAAGTGAATAATTTAATATTTTTTTCTTTTTTTTTTTTTCTACTCATTTACCCTTTGATCACGTTATAATTCTTAAACAAAGTGAAGGAAACCAAGAAACGAATTATCAACAATCATTGCAATTTATCATTAATTTTTTTTCTAACCATAAAACACCCATTAAAATTCAATTAAATGTTGCCAAATAACAGGTACTTACTTGTATTAAACAAAAAAATATTTCAGAGACCTACAGAGTGTATGTGTTTGTATTCGTTTAGTACTCTACCCTAATAAACTAGAATTGTATCCAAGCAATTACAGCTAATCCATGTCTGTTGCACAATCTATACTATGTATACATATATGTATATATGTATATATGTATGTATGTATGTATGTATATATGTATGTATGTAGTTTTAATAGTATTTAAGTGGTTTGTGACACTAAACAAGCTGAATGAATGCTTTCGAACACAGAGAAAAAGGTACCCATAAGTCAAGAATAAGTCTCTCTAAACACTGTCGTCTGACGTTAAGCGAAGATCATTGACAGATTAACATGATCGATCCAATTGCAAAAAAAAAAAGAAAACGGTAGAATTAGAAAAACATGTTTTCCGAGCTTTTTTCTTGTGATTCCCATTTACAACACGACGTGTTGATTTAACAAGACATGGAGCTATTCGAACTGAACTCTTTCATCAGACGAACCAAAATAGGAAAATTATTGGAAAAACGACAAAATATTCGAATTATAGTGCCAGAGCAAAGACATCAATGGATGGATTAATTGAATGATCGATCTGACAACTTAAAATCATTATTATTGTTGTTGTTGTTGCCATTATTGTTATTGTTATTTATTGATGCAATGAATGAATTGTGTTGCTATTCTATTTCATTGTTGTTGTTACGATCTACTTGCAATAATTGTTGTAATTTGATTAATTAAAAGTTTTTCACGAAAAATTGTAAATACTTACATACATACATACATACATACATCCATACATACATGCATACATACACTTAATGTTGTTTCCCCATTTAATATTATTGTTGCCATTATTACCAACAACTATACACCAATCAATGACGCGAAACGTGACCATCGTAAACATTAAAGATCATTTACTACATCCATAAATACATATGTACATATGTACATATGGATGTATGTATATATATAAGTATTGCATGTACTGTTTTTCTGTTCTGATTTTTTTTCTCTCTTTTTTATTTATTTCTATTGTTTGGTTGTTTTTGTTTTGTAACAATTGCAAATATACGTACATACACATACTACGTATGAGAAAAAAAAAACATACAAAAACAATACACTTACATATATGTACGTATGCATGTAGATGTAAACGTATGTATACGTAAAGAAACAGGTAAATAGTTAGAGAAGATGTGGCTACAGAGAGAAGCAAACAGTAAATTATTTCAATAAATTGACGGATTTTCTTTTTATTATTGTTTTTTATTATTATTATTGTTGTTATTATTGTTGTTATTATTATTATTGTTATTATTATTGTAGATGTTGTTTTTCCTTTTCGAATGTATATGAGTAGAGTGTAGTAGAGTGTGTGTGTGTGTACTTAGATGTGTCCATTAATATCGCATTTGCGAGTATACAACAAAGAAAGCGACATACACGTCATATAATAGACCATGACGCTCAAGCCTAAATGCGCTTAGCAACAAGACCAGCACGCATCTGTAACGTTTATTTATAATGTTAAAAAAAAAAACAAAAACAAAAACAATAAAAAAAAGAAAGAAATAAAGAGAAATGAAAAAAAAAATAATAATAATAATACAAATACAACTACAACAATAGCAACAACAAACAAAGCAATTCACATTATTTATAAAAGACTTGAACAATTCATACAGTTATTGCTGGAAAAATAGAGAAAAAAAAACAATTCAACAACAACAACACCATTACAATGAACGTTAGCAACTAATGTGTGCAACACCGTAATTATTGGTTGCAAACAAACATAGATTGGCACACATACAGCAAATCTGAAATCGACAAATGAAGTTTAATTCGAAAACGCTGAAAGCTGAACTGATGTTGCCTTTTAAACAGAAAAGTGCAAGAAGGGAGCTTTTAAATTTTGTTTTTTTTGTGAAAAACAGAAAATCAAAAGGCAATTTATTTTTACAATTGATTAAATAAACCAATTGTGTGTTGTATGTTGATGGTTAACCCTATTAAGTTTAATAAGTTTTTACCAGAACTTAATTATTTTAATTAAATTTGCCAGATAACCTATTATCCTTATGGAATAAGTCCACAAATGTCCATTTTTAATTCCTAGAAAATATTTGAAATGAAATGCCATTACAAGCGACACCGTAGTAAAATTGTACATTAAAAGCGTAAAGTCCAGTGCGACACCGTAGTAAAATTTTATATTAAAAGCGTAAAGTCCAGTATGTACATGATTTTGAAAAATTGAAAACGATCAAAATAATTATGCTTCAATTGGTGAATTAATAAAATTTTAAGTGTGAGTGTTTTTATTTCAAGAGTTTCTTTTTTTCTGCTTACTAATGGTAAACATGACGCACCATTCAACCACCTGGATCTCAGAGGCAGTTGACGACAAACTAAATGATGACGATTATTTTGTCATAAATTAAAAAAAAAAACAGAAAAAAAAACTGAAACTCAAATGAAAAATAAAACATGTCGTCTGCGTATATCTGGCCATTAGTTTTGAATGAGAAAAAAGAGAAGCAAATCTCTGGCCTTTTATTTCCTGTATTTGTGGTGAAATTAAATAAAAATATACAAACATACAAGCATGTATATACATACATACATACATACAAATGAAAAATGAACACAAATTAAAATAAAAAGTCGATCAAATCCGATCATACTACTACCCTAATGGCACAGCATTACGGAGCATTGGCCTATGAAATCTAAGGAAATTTAGGCCAAACAAAAATACTTTTTAAACTTATTCTTTTAAAACA
>QOCX01000045.1:289252-307257 GCA_005959815.1 Sarcophaga bullata | reverse complement strand
CTACTATTTACTTATGTTCAGATTAATGGCTGCTTATTAACTGCCTGATATTCCCGTCAGTACTATTGGCTTATCTCTTTATTAATGGGTGCTTTATAACGGCTTGCTCTTCTCGTATCTACTATTGGCTCTGCTTTAGATTAATGACTCTGTGGTATTCCCGCCACTACCATTGGCTAATCTAAAAATTAATGGCTGCTCTATAACGGCTTGTTCTACCCGTCTCCACTATTGGCTTGTCATATGGTTAATGGCTGCACGATGGCTGCTTACCACTCTTTTTAAAACTTTGGCTGCACTGTGTCTGCTTGCTATTCTTGTTAAAACTATTGGCTAATCTTTGGATTAATGGCTGCTCGATTCCTGCTTACTATTCCCGTCACTACTATTGGCTAATCTATAAATTAATGGCTGCTCTATAACGGCATGATCTTCCCGTCTCTACTAATGGCTTATCATGAGATTAATGGCTGCTCGATGCCTTCTTGCTATTCCCGTCACTACTAGTGGCTAATCTATAAATTAATGGCTGTCTATAACGGCTTGTCTGCTCGATGGCTGCTTGGTATTCCCGTTACTACTTATCTATAAAGCTCTATAACGGCTTACTGTTTCGAATCTACTATTGGCTTATGTTTAGAGTAATGGCTGCTAAATTGCAGCCTGCTGTCCCTGTTGCTATTATTGGGTTTTCTATGGATTAATGGCTGCTTGATGTCTTCTTGGTATTCTTGTTTCTACTATTGTCTAAACTATATAATGGCCCTTAATAAATTAGATTTTTAACTTATAAAGTTCGATGTTTTCCACAACGACAAATAGAGGCATAACATCACATAGGTTTTTATAGTAAATTATAGAACAAAGTACTGCCATTCGAATTCAAGATTAATTTTCTGTAAATATGCCAATACACTTATATTTCAAATTATTTTTTAATTATTTTCTAATTAAATTTTTGGTTAATTTCTTTTTTCTTTCTTAATTTCAACGTTTCCAATAGGAGCATCATATGAAACCATTTTTGTTCGTTAACCTTTAGTGTTTATAACTTCTATAGCTAGGGATATCGACACACTTTGAAGGTATTTTCTTGTGTGCTAATCAAAGTTATGGATCAGGGTACTACTATGTTTCAGCAGATAATATAACTTTTTCATTACGTACACAATTGGCTTCTCACACCACTTATGTTGTGTGTGTTAATTTTACATGTAATGGCGGGACCTACAGAATAAAGAGGACTCCGAAGAACAGATTCTTGAGAAGCTTTTCATAGCAATTTTATTTGATAAAAGACATTCGCAATGAATCGGTATCATCAAATAGTATCAATGAGTACGCGATTTCATCAATAAAAAATCGTGTGAGTTTTTAAGGCATATCGCCATTATAATATTATTAAGATGAACTCGTAGCCTAATTCATGACTTATTTCCATTTTAAATTTTTCATTACGTCTCACAGTAGTTTGTGATCAATGGCAGTCAAAACAAACTCAGTTTCGAAAAAAATGTCAGTTAGGGCCTTTCTACATGAACCAACGATATAATCGTTTGAGATTCTTCAGTATTTTTAACTTTTCTTTAATATCTCCGATGAGGTAATTAAAATAAAAAATATAATGTTCAATGTGCATATAAAAGTAATAAAGTTTTCGATACAATTTTAAAGTGCAATTCATATTCAGAAATGAAAACTAATCGATAAACTAATCAAAACCGTAATAACTGCAGACTGCTCATACAGCATAATGCAATCTAATCGCATTGAACGTTTTTTTTTTCTATCTTCATTTAATTGTTTTTTTTTTAATTTCTTAATTTTTGTTTTTGTTTTTGTTTTTTTTTCTGTTCTATTCTTTATTAACAAATCAATATAAATGTACAATGAACTGAATTGACCTTGAACTGAAACTAAATAAATTCTGTTCGTTTAAATGTTTGTTGAAAATCAATCAATAATTCATTGTTCAACACTAAGAACGTTGCATGTACGAGCGTGTAAGTGTAAGTGTGTGACTGACTCTAAGTAGATAAAATAAATTAAAAGGAAAAAAACAAAAGGAAAAAAGAAAAAATAAAAAAAATTTATAAAAAAAAGAATATACAATAACTACAACAACAATAATAACAAAAAAAAATTAATTATCTCACAATTGGTTCTTAAAGTCTAATAAAGAAAGAAAGAAAGACAATGCAAAATCAAAGCAAAAACAAAACAGAAAATAGCAAAATCAAGTTGAAATAGAAAAAATTTAAGCTTAACAGTAAACGAATTCTCAGAACCCCTATAACGATGTGATTTCATAAATTATTTTATTTTTTTGTATGGTTTTCGGGAAGAATTTTGTACTCATTGGTTCATAGGAATAGCTGGTAAATAATTTCAATAACTTTAGAAAAAATTCTTTCAAAGTATTGTTAATACACAAAGAAACTTAATTAAATTTGTTTTATGATAAAATACAGTGGCTCACATGTATAATTGAACACTAGATACGCGATTATTCAAATGCCGATTTGTCCACTTCTGTGGAATTATTTCAAGACTATTTCGATATGGGTTTATAGGTAATTAAAAAAGCTTTGAAACATTGTATAATACTTAGCATTTTTTTATTTAAAAATATTTTTTAAATAGGAAAGAAAAACAATATTAACAAATTTCATGTCAAATGCATAATTTGACAGTCAAATAAAAAGCATTATTTTAACACTTGGAATCAAACCCTTTAGCTTCCTGCTTCTTAACGTCAAGGCATCGACTGCACGAGATTGGCATAGAATTCCGGGTTATGCTGTTCCATTCTCCCCTAATTTCTTGCTTCAACTGCTCCACTGTGCTGATACTGGATTTTCAGAGCTTACGCGCATGTTTTGTTTTCCAAACTAGTTCATTAATGTTGAGATCAGGGGCCTGTGCTAGTGTTTGGAGTAGTTTTGTACGATTATTGATATGCCATACAACCTTTGCAATCTGCTTCGGATGCTCGTACTGGTGGAAACAAACGCGTCCAACATATTTAATTTATCAGCACATAATACATAATTGGCCATTACAACCCTTCAGTCAGGATTACGGCCTAGCTTCGCATATCACTTGTGTTGTGTGTGTTCATTTTATACAAGAGTGGCGGGCCTACCGAACGACATATTTTTTGAGAAACTTTTCATGGCAGTTTTATTTACTATCAGAGTTTTTGAAACTGCTGAGAGGAAGTCGCCGAAGAAATATTTTGTTTTTCATACTTCGTTTTTGCTGTATGACCGGGGATTTGAACCCTGGCCTTTCCTCTAAATAAGCCAATACTAGACTACGGCGACTTCAATTTATCAGCATTTTGCTTCATATTTTGTTTTAAAATGCCCAAATATTGCAATGAATCCATATAATGAACATACTTTACTCCTGTACTGGAAATCATCACCACATCAGTACTGACATTCGCCTACGCTTGAAAATAGCCTGAGTATGGTTAGACAAAAACTCAACTTTTGACTTACGCCAAACGTATTTTAAATAATAATTTTGTTAGTATCCAGAACACTTTTCACAGCATAGCGTTATGATAAGTCTGGTTAATCAATGTGGTTAATCACATTGCTTGGCTAGATATTGTAGCAAAGTGGAAAGCTTTCATTAAGTCTTGTATGATGTAAATAGCATATCTTATATTGGATGGATGTAGTGAGCATTGTGAGTGAAAAACAAAAACAAAAACAAAAATAAAAATATTAACATTAAACAGCTTTACAATAAACAATTTAATGCTAAAAAATCTACAGCTGCAATATCCATTAAATACAATTGACGTATAAATAATGTTTTTTTTCTCCTCTTCATTTTCTTCTATTTTTTTTTTGCTATTGTTGTTGTAATTTTGTTTTTCCTCAATTCGATTCAATACAATATAACAGCAAACAGCAAACAGCAAAAAAAAAAAAGAAAAAGAAAAAATAGTAGTACCAACAATAACAACAGCATGAGTAGCAGCAAAAACATCAACAGCAATTATAGTCGAATTAAGAATATCGTTCGTATAGAAAGACATGTTCCTTCTTTAGATTGTTGTTGTTATTTTGTATTATGTTTTGATATTTTTTCGCTGATGTGCATGAATCGACACACTGATGTTCTTTATTTTTCGTGGCATTCAACAACATCAACAATGTCACCCAACAAACATTTACTTTATAATTCAAAGTGATATTAAATAGTTTCAGCGAATAAAATTGTCTACAGATTCCCATTTTTTCTGAAGCAGAGTAAATGTTTTTCAATATAAAAGCTCTCAAGTCCATACATATCACGAATGTCTAAGATAAGCAAATACATTTTAAGTAATTTAAAATTCAATGTAAGGTTGACTGGGAAAGTGTACAATACTCAAAGCCGTTCTATTTAAGTACTTTCATACATTGAACAATATTATTGGACCCCCACTGACACATGATGTTGATTGGATGATTATTTAGTATTTTTACACTCGTAAACAACAATAATTTATTTTATTTTCTATTTACACATGCTACGCTACATCAGGTCGTATTGATATAAAACGAACGTTCTTCATACGAAAGTTTTGGAAAAAAAACAAAATGTTTAATAGCATGACAATAGCATAACAAAATTGTGCTACAACTGGAGTTTGCTATTAAGTTCAGGAAGACTTGCTACCAGAAAATCTAGTGAATTAAATCGAAAACATGATTTAAAATTAAAATTATGCCTGTAAACTAATGTGTAATCGTGTTAAATGTAATATTTACAGTGGAATAAAAATAGATTGTGGGTATTTAAACAAGTTCCTGTCAATTTAGAAAGTGAAGTGAATTGAAATTTATTTTGAATAATGCATTGATAAAAATGAAGTGAAGTGCGTTTAAACGGATATGTGCTACTGTAGAGCGCATGAAGAGGA
Source organism: Sarcophaga bullata (assembly GCA_005959815.1). Taxonomy (NCBI): domain Eukaryota; kingdom Metazoa; phylum Arthropoda; class Insecta; order Diptera; family Sarcophagidae; genus Sarcophaga; species Sarcophaga bullata. Next base: position 302,333 of record QOCX01000045.1, on the reverse strand, counting down.
GCAAAAGAAATCAATTTCAAATTAGAGAATTTTTAGAAAATTTTGTTGTAGGTTTGGTGCAGTATAAGCAAAGCCAAATTATTTATACGAGTAGGAGTCTTAAAAGATCTGTTAAAGACAGCCTTGTGAAACCTAGATTAATACTGATGCTTAGAAGGATTAGTTTTGTATTGACCTTGTGTGAAACATTTTTGTTAGTAATTTATGCTCAATCGAAATCAAGTAATTATCTTGGTGCACATATGGAGTTTCATAAGATCTGCTATCTACCACAAGCTGAACATTAAATACCAACAAACTAGAAGCTGATCGAGGAACTGTAGATGTCTAAACTACTGAGAAACACTGAATTTGCTTTCTTACTTTTAATTAATTTCCTTTAGGAATGCAAATAATAAGAAAGGCATGAGGGAATTGAAGACGAATGCCAATGACGACTTAATGCGATAAGTTTGAAACGAAGCTGAACGCTTAAAGTGAAATAGAACTGAATGAAGTTGCCTAAGAGACGCGAGTTCTTGGTTCATAGGAAGATATTTCTCTCAGCAGCCTTCTGGCAAAAGCTTCTACTCTTCTGAGAATTAATAAAATTGTCATCTGTTGTTTGGGTTCGACTTTAAACAGTAAGTGCTGCCACTCTTAGAGAAATTAACGCAATGGTGTGCTGTGAGAAATAGTTCGTAATCCTGACTGAAGCAAGTATGAATAACTAACATTGACGTCTAGCATTAAGTGTGTCACAGAACAATATTTAGAAATCCGTTTTACATTTTATAAGTATTAACGTACATACTTTTACCTTTGCATACCTCATTGTCGCCAACAAAGGAGCAGTCTCAATTGGCGTATACACATATAATTGGCCTTTACAACCCTTCAGTCAGGATTACGGGCTAACTTCTCACACCAATTATGTTGTGTGTGTTAATTTTATACATGAGTGGCGGGACCTACAGTTTAAAGTCGACTCCGAACGACAGATTGTTTTTGAGAAACTTTCCATGGCAATTATATTTACTCTCAGAGTTTTTGCCAGAAATCTGCTGAGAGGAAGCCGCCAAAGAAATATCTTTTCATATTTCGTTTTTGATGTCTGACCGGGGATTCGAACCCTGATCTTTCGTCTAATAATACCAACACACTACCTACGAGACTACGGCGACCGTATAACCCAGCTTATATTTAACATTGGTTCGATTGACACTATTTGGAACAACAGACCACTGAGATTGTTTATTTTTGGTAATTCAAAAATATAAACACCGAGGTGCCGAGCAATTTATGTTATAAGTAACCAGTTTTAGTTAGAATTAAATAAGTGCGGCCTTTAAAATTAACTAACCTGGCTAGACATTGGTGACAATAATTAGAAAAAAATTTTGGGGAACTGGAACTGGCTACTGAACAATGCAAACATTATTTCTTTTTCACACAAGAAACTTTACTTTATAGGGTTATTAAATGATCGGTGTTAATATTTTTTAGCAATTTTGATTTTTTTTGCGTTTTTTTTTGTACATTTGCTGTGTTCGTTGAGAGTGCAATAGCAATAGAGCACAATGACCTAACGATTGTAATTGCAATTTCAATTGCAATTTTTATTTTCAAAAAGTTAAATGAAAATACGACCGTAACAACAGTTGCAAACAAAACAAAACAACACAAACAACAAAGAAAAAAAAACAAATTTAAAAATAAAAAAATTTACAAAAAGCGAAATGAAATGAAAAATGACAACAACGGCAAACGACAGCAAAAATGAAAATTGCTCTGACAATTGTTTCTGAATGTAAAATATAAAACAAATAAATTAAATTAATGCATTTAATGTTTCTCTGTGTTTTCTCTGTGTTTCTTGTTTTTTTTTTATTTCAATTTATTTTCTTCATATGAGTCTTTATTTTTTCTTCTTGTATTTTTCACTTTTGTTTCATTAAATTTGAAAATTTTTTATTTCACTCGCGAGCAAACCCTGTCAATTTTTGTGTTTTACGTAAGTTTCTTCACGTTTTTCCTGAAATATTTTCCGCTGACGCTCCATATTCTGCTCCGTGTATCCTCTGTACAATGAATAAAAAAAGAAAAAAATTAAAAAAATACTCTTTTTGCCAATAAATTTTTTCGCCATTTATTTTAATTAAAATAAAATTTATTTTAAAGCTTTAAAGAAAATTGCATTAACTGTCAGAAGAAAAAAAATGACAGAAAGAAAATAAAATATTTTTAAAAATACATTTACAATGAAATTGTGCATTTTCTTCTCTTTTTCTTATTATTCTTCCATATTTTCTTCAACGTTTATTAAATTTTATTCACTCTACGGCCAGTGTTATGTATAGTCAGATATAAAGAAGAAGACAAAGTCATTATATTCGTTAAATTGTATTTATGGATGATAACTTAAGTGCTACAAATCGTAGGTTGGATAAAGTAGCGGAGCTTACTTGAATAAAGAAGGTATTACATTCCCTAAAGCAAGCTCTTCTGGGTCTAAAATAAATGCTGCCAGTGAAGCAATCTTTATATTGCAAAGCTCGTTTAAGGATATCAGAAACTGAGAGGCCAAAAGCCTCTGCCTTTTTATGGCAATAGCAAGGCATTGAGGCATGAAAAGAAAGTCAGGCTCTTTCTCCTCATTAAATCCACAACTCCTGTACACCGAATGCCAAGCCTTTCTGTGGCCTGAGAGAATCGTTATTGTAAGACAATTGGCCACGATGTTTGCCATACGATTTTATTGAGCCTCTCTCTAAAAAACGATAATATCTGCTAATCAATTTAATGGAGGCAATCGGAATACCTGTAATATATCGAATATTGCAAGGAGGTTCTGGCCAACTCATTAGCAATGTAGTTTCCAACGATATCTCTGTGTCCCGGAACCCATATAAGGGTTGTCTTGGAATAATCCAAAATTTTCCTGATAAATTCTTGGCATTTAAGAAATTGTGTTCGTACATAAGCATTCGTACGAAAAGAGATTTTCAGAAAAAATCAATCCATCCAACAAGCATTTCACCTCTTTAAAAATCCCCATAATCCTTGCTTGGAAAACATTGTAAAAATTTTAATATCAGAACACTTTGAGTCATTGGTATAAATATCGAGAGTCCCATTGGGAATCTCTGGATCTTTAGACCAGACGAGACGTCCCCAATTGGAATTAGAAAATCAAATGTTCTATTAAGAAACATACATACATACATACATAATTACAATCCTTCAATCAGTATAACGACCTAGCTGCTTATGTTGTGCGTGTTAATTTTATTCATAGGTGGCGGGATTTACAGTTTAAAGTCGTTTCTGAACGACAGATTTTTGAGAAAAATTATCATTGCAATTTTATTTACTGTTAGAATTTTTACCAGGAATCTGCTGAGGGGAAGTCGCCGAAGAAATATTTTTCTTCATATTTCGTTTTGTTGGAGACGTCTAAGCCAACACATTACCTACTAGACTACAGCGACTACTGTGATTTTGTGATAGAAATTAACAAAAACGAAAACCCACATGTCTGTGTCGTCAGTCCTAAAAGAACTGATTGCTTTGATGTTAGGCCAAACATTCAGTTTCTCAGGAAAATGTGTAGAAATCTTTTGGCTCTCTGTTGCACTTTGCGTTTTAGTTCCCAGTTTAGCAGTGTCCGCTAGCCTATTGCTAGTCTGTGAGTTGATCGGGTAGAATTTTCTTTAATTATTGACGGGGTATTCGAAGAAGAGCTATTCGATTTATATAACGTGGATAATATGGATGACTTTTGGTGTGGGATCAAGACATCAGACTGTAGCGCGATGCCGAAAGCCGCCACTCAGGGGCAGAACATCGTATGGCGATTTCCATACAGATCGTATGAAAATTTAATTATGGGTTAATTCTTGATCGCCACCGTAAAAATATTACTTTTTTTTTGTAATGCGACATGAAAGAAACATTTGATTATTGAGGAATATTGCCATTTATTAAATAATGAGTATTTTGTGAAGCAGTCTAGTAAGTAGTGTGCTAGTTTCTTAGACATAAAAACAGGTCAAACATCAAAACGAAATGTAAAAAAAATATTTCTTCGGCGACTTCCTCTCAGTAGATTTCTGGCAAAAACTCTGAGAATAGAAATAAAACTGATCATGAAAAGTTTCTCAAAAACCTATCGTTTGGAGTTGGCTTTAAACTGTAGGTCTCGGTACTCATGTATAAAATTACCACACACAATAAGAGTTGCGTGGAAGCTAGGCCGTAATACTGACTGAAGGGTTGTTATGGTCAATTATGTTATGTTACGTATTTTGGGCAAAAGTATTATGTTTTATGTAGTGAGTACTTAATGTAAAAATTCCATTCAAACCGCATACAGGATTTATTGGCAGCACTTTATAGCAAAGTCGAAAACGAACTCCGTCGTTTGAGACAGTTTTTCGATGGAAATATATTTCTCTTACAGCACGAATTTTGAATATAAAATTGAATCCTTTCAGTTTGTGTGTATATTCATGGTGAGATAGAAAACTTTTGTCATCACTAGTTAACAAGAATTTTTGTTTACAATGAAAATCCAAATACAAATACATCTCAATACTAAGGAGTTAAAGAGTTTTTATTAATTTTTAAAGTTATCTTTACAATCCATGGAAAACAACTCCCTTATTTCGACTACCGATTAAAATGTGTTGCAATTAATCACTGGGGAGATACATTCCGCTATATATGGACACAAACCACATCAGCAAACCATCCAGTTAAATATTATACACCAGACAGGCTAAAAATAAATTGGATTTACTCGGTCAAGCCAATTTACTTGTGTGTTTATATAAGCGATTAATATATCGTAATAGTCGTTTAATACGCCCACTGTTTGTCTTAACAGACTTTTATTGGCCACAAATCTCAGATAATATTTCACAGTTAATTCATTATTAAGAATTAATTTACAGATAGTACCGGTATGAAGTGAGTATCAAAATACAAATGTCTGCATAGGGTATTCTTTTTTGTGTTGGCGATGACATGACATCAGACTCCAAATTTTATATCAGAAAATTCTGATTTGCGGAAAGCATTAAATTCTAGTTTATATTTGAAGAAAAGTGCTAAAGAAAGATGGGAAAGATCCAAAAGCTTAGAAAATAGGTGCCACAGTAATTGAATGACAGGCCACTTCTGAAATTTTACTTTAAAGACACAATAGAATATTAGTGTGGCATCGAATTGTTACTGGCTTTGAATTAAACTTAACTCTGGACAACTGCAACTTCGACTGCAACACCAGATCGATTAGACAGAAAGACAATGTGTTGCAACTGGTTAGACCAGAAAAGTGTGGTGTACTAATAGCTCTTAAAACCTGGTGAATGGTCGGCAAGATAATTTTGCACCATGAGAATTCATTTGCACACAAAGCAAAACCGGTTCAGGCTACAATGAAAGCATTAGGCTGGGACCTGTTACATCGCCTGCCATATTTAAAATTTATTTGAGTCTTTCCGATCTTTTCCTTCGAGGAGATTCAAAATTGAGTGACTAATATGTAGGTTTGCTTGAAAAGGCAAACAGTTTATTTGGCGTGGAATCCATAAATTGCCTGCAATGGCCAATACAGTTACTTCGCTTACAAAAATTAGCACTTTTCTGGTAGATAACACACATACATACTTTAGTGTTTAGATCTGTAGCGCAAACTATTGTCTTATGGTCGTATTAAATCCAATATAATTTTGCCTGTTGAATTATAATAAACTGATGAAATATAAATAAACTTCCGCTGCTTGTTAAATAAAAGAGAAAATCTTAAAAATATATCGTATTTTTCATTCTTTTTTTTAAATGGAGGATTATTATTTATAAATTAAAAATAATGTCTCATTGTGCTGACAAATATGTTAAGAAGAATAATATTTTAAAATAAATTCCAAGGTATTTCTCATTATAATATAATACAGGATGGGCTACAATCACAAAAAGTGCCAACTGATTGGTAATGTTTTAGTTTGAGTGCAGTTTGTTAAAGGAGTGCATTATTATCAATTAAATAATTAAATAAACATATTTATTAATAGAAATTTTAATATTTTCAATAGATAATATTAAATGTTTACTGTGTTCACCTATTTTATGGACAATTTGTTGCAATCAGTAGTAAAAATAGATTTTAAAAAGGTGTGCTTATTATACCATACCGTGTCCATACATATATTTAGTATATGAATTTATTATTGAAATATATTTATAATTTCTTTTCTTTAATCATTTAATTTATTATTAATCATTATGAACAAAACAAAAGGCAGTAAAAGGAGTGTTAAGGATGGTAAAATTCAACACACGCTAGTGAAACACCTTAATTTGAATGATATTTTTAATCCAGATTGTTTTTTTTTATTATTTTTTTCATTATTTTTATTATTTTTATTATTTTTATTATTTGATAAGAAATAATGTTCAGCATTGACTTACTCAAAGGGGCTACGTGCCTAAATAGATCTATTTTTAAGTGTGTACACATATTATATCAATAAATCGAGTCATTGACTTCCAAATTTTGTTTTCAAAAATATCTATTATTTATTGGAAATAAATATACGGACTGGTAAAATTCAACACACCGCTAGTGAAACACCTTAATTTGAATGATATTTTTAATCCAGATTGTTTTTTTTTATTATTTTTTTCATTATTTTTATTATTTTTATTATTTTTATTATTTGATAAGAAATAATGTTCAGCATTGACTTACTCAAAGGGGCTACGTGCCTAAATAGATCTATTTTTAAGTGTGTACACATATTATATCAATAAATCGAGTCATTGACTTCCAAATTTTGTTTTCAAAAATATCTATTATTTATTGAAATAAAATATACGGAAAACAAAATTGTTATCGTGCAAATAATAAAGCATAATAAAGCTTAAAAATATTTATTTTTATTGACATAAATTATTAGCAAGTTATATGATCGAAAACCTTAGAGAGTGGTTTGGCACACTACCCTCTTCATGAAATTTTTAAAAAAACTAAAAAAATAAAATGAGTGCCCAATAATTCACTGAAGAGGATTTATTGAAAATTTAAGTATTTCAAGAAGTCGTTAGCTTCAAATGAAAGCCATGTTTGCTCACAATCAGCCATAAGCAGCATAAGCAATATGTGGCAACTTTGCTCAATTTCCCTCAATTGCAATATCAACGAGTTTTCTCTCAGTTTTATTGTGCCTGAAACTCGAGTTTTTAATACGAGTTTGCATGCTAATAACCGATTGATTTTTTATATGAACATAGACTTCCGTCAAAAGGCTTAAAGTAATCAGTTTTCAAATGAGGAAGCATAATAAATACGTGAGTTTCGCTTTTCTTGAAAATAATATCTTCTTACTATTTGTTGTTTGTTTGGGAAACAGGGTTAAAGCGCTTTGCACAAACACAGTGATCGTCATGAACTCCATTGTAACTTTACCTATTTTAAGGGGGAACTATTTCCGAGTCCCAAAATGACGTCCTGAATTCTCTATCCATCTACCTCTATCCCCTACTTAACTAGGGAACTCTATTTTCGAAGCAAGTTTCATGCTGTCAGTCAAGATCGATTTTTTTAAGGAGTAGCCACTCCATGGGAATAGTCCAAAATCTTTCGGATTACATTCGCCGTACATCATTCGTTTCTTCTTGCTGTCATCTTGCTATCATCTTTCTTCTTGTCTTTCAAAATTTTCTCTGCAGTCAGAGTAACTTTTTGGTGCCCACGCGGACTAGGGTGCTAATGAAACTGTGCGGCTGTTTGCTGTACCGTTCCCAATACTTTACTCTTGGTCCTCAAAATATTTCTTATCAGTCTACTTAGCGTGCCAGTCTGTTGCCTTTGTGGGTAGTGCTGTATTTGTATACATAATTGGTCATTACAACCCTTCAGTCTGGATTACGACCTAGCTTCTCGACCACTTATGTTGTGTGTGTTAATTTTATACATGAGTGGCGGGACCTACAGTTTAAAGTCGACTCCGAACGAGAGATTTTTTAGAAACTTTTCATGGCAATTTTTTTTACTCTCACTGTTCTTGCCAGAAATCTGTTGACAGGAAGTCACCTAAGAATAATTTTTTCATATTTTCGTTTTGATGTCTGACCTAGGGTCTGAACCATGGCTTTACGTCTAATAAGGCAACACACTGCCTACTAGACTACAGCGACTTCTGCTGTTTTTGAAAATAATAATTAAGTATGTAATCGTTCCTCACAGCCAAGTATTTCACTGCTTCTTTGTTGGCTAAGCACATATCGCCCTTCTGAACTCTGATTGCAAATGGTAAGTGCTGCTTTCTCATCTATCTACCCTTAGACTTGTTTTTCGTAAGCTTTGGTTTGTAATCCTCTAATCATGTCAGAGTATCATTCATATCGCTCATTGAAATGTGTGCTGGTATATCATTAGCATATTCCATAAGGTATGTGTCCCCTAACATTTTCGTTCCTAAGATCTCGTCATTGCATCGCATTCTTTGACCCTCGGGTGTATTACAAAAGAGTTCGCCATCTCCAAAGTATCTTTGTATTACATTTAGCAGGTATTCGATATCTTTTGTAGTGCCTTACTGGAGTTGTGTATACTCTATTCGACAAAGCTGTCTTCAACGGTAGAAGATTTCATTGAAAACTCTTTTATCGTTTCATTAAATTTAATTTTTTTCTTTTTAACCCTGTATATACTCGTACATATGCTTGTATACTATTTGAAACTAAATTAGAGACGCAATCTTCATAAGAACTGATAATTTTCTGCTCATACTAGGTATAACCGAATATAACTCGTACATACTTAAAAGATAAATTCAATTTAACAAATTTATTTAACATTTAGTATCCCTGTACGAAAATATGCAAATTTCGAAAATTGAAAAATAGAAAATAACACACACACATGTGCACATACACTCTTATCCATTCAATAAAAAGTGATTAATTTGAAATTCATTTCAACACTATGGACGACTACATACGTTTGGTTGTTTGTTTGCTTTTTGTTTTTGGATATTTTCTTTAGACAATTATCATGGATAGACAATCTAAAACAGTGAAAAGAAATTAGTAACACACAACAATAAGAATAAAAAGAAAATTATTGTGAAAATAAATTTAAAAAAAAAAACAAAGTCTCGTGCGTCAGCAATGCAAATTTGTTATTCTGACTTGGTCTCATTTATAAGCCACGAGTGAATGGGATGTACATGCGATCTTAAACACGGGTATGGCTGGCTGTTATATGCCATAAATACGTTCTTTTATACTCACATTTCCATACATACATACTCGTATGGACGTTTGTAATAATATTTTTTTTTTATTAGATTTTTCTATTATTATTGGTGGAGTGTAGAAATCTATTTGCTTTTCAAGTGTTGCTAACGAGACTTTTAACCTTGTTATTGTATATTAAAATGAAAAGAAAAAAATTATTAAAAGTTATAAAAACAAACAATAAAAAAAAAAATATTGTTTTTGCCATTTGTTTTCTTTCATTTCGAAAAGAAAACAAATAAATTGATGACTAAAAACCATCAAAGTTTTAAAAAAAAAAAAAAATAACAAATCCATAAGCATACATACATACGTACTTAATCAAATATAAACCAGAGCAATTGAAATAAAATAAAAGTAACGTTTTCTTTATAAATATCCATAGAGTAACGCTTATAGACAGTGTTAATGACAATACAATACCAAATCTTTGGCTAGACCAACTGGAACCAAATATATTGGTTCCACAATCTACAGAAACAATATTTTTACTTGGGCACTAATTCAATGTGAAATTAAATTTGTTTACCAGACGTGCGTGATTTCCAATGTAGATTTTGCAATAAATTTCTAATGTTACTAGAGTGATCCAAAGCCAATAATAAATTAAAATGACCCACATTGCTGTCACGATAAATAAAAATCCAGTCATATTCTCGTATCTTCTAATATTTTTCTAAATTTCTTCATGCAATTTAAAAGAAAAATTCAATTAAACAAAATCAAATACATACATACATACATACATACATACATACATACACACATACATAATATGTCCTTACAATCCTTCAGTCAGGATTACGACTTATGTTGTTATACATGGCTGGGCCTACACTTCAAAGTCGTTTTCGAATGACAAATTTTAGAGAATTTTTTTTTATTTTATTCTCAGAGTTTTTGTCAGAAATCGTCGAAGAAATATCAAAATCGAATAACAATAACAAATTATATCAACAAATCAACAATACAATTCTTGATGTTGCCAGACCAAAAACCAATGATGAATAAATAAACCGAAAGATTATATTGGTAGACGGTTATTGTAAAAAGCGCGACATATTTACCAAAGTAGCTGGACCTACAGTTTAAAGTTGAGTCCTAACGACAGATATTTTGAGACAATTTTCATGGCAATTTCAACGAACACACTACCTACTGGACTATAACCACAGGATATTCTAGTTTTCATAAGAACATAATTCATGCAAAATGATGGATGTTAGGTTGACGCATTAACTGCATGAGCTCTAGTAAAACGAAAAAATGCTGTTTTCATAAGAAAAGGAAATTTGAACTCAGTAAATCCGTTAATTTTAACACTACGTATGTATTAGATTACGCATCACAAAAAATTGTTTGTGCATTACGCAGTCGAACATTTCTTTCTATATGAAGACTTAAGTAAGATTGAAGGAAGCTAGAGTATCGAATGATTTTTTTGAACGTTTAGGTTTTGACAGTTGAAAAAAAAATATTAAAAAACATTGATAACTTGCGATAAACGCAAAGCAAATATTTATATTGTTCGGTAATAAATTTTTGAGAGATTATTTTAAAAAAATATTGCCTGCGATTATTTCGTAAGAGGTTTATTCGTGATTTCCAATTTTCGTATAATTTTTGCCAACATTTCAGCTGATATCTCACCAATGGCAACTGTCATAGTGTTTTCAGGGTTGAAAGTGATTTTACATGATGGGCCAAAACAAAACCAGTGTTCATCGCACGGTAACTAGTTCCAGAGACTGTAACGAGTGACCGTAAAAAGTTTCATCACTTTAGAAGAAGTACGGCCAGCCATCTAATCGCACCAAACAATGCTTCCGGTTAGAAATTTTGGCAACTCTTGAATCGGATGCTCCTTACAACTTACTTTTTACCTTCTTAATTAACCAATAACAAGCCGATTAACGGATTTCGGCCTGACTTAACATATCCTTAAATGCGCTTCTGAAACCAAGGATTCCTCGATTTGATCTTTCAACGCAAACAAATTCATTCTTTTTGCCGACTTTAGCAAATACCCGTCTCGCCGGAGCATTCTTCTCCATTTCGCCAACTCGCAATGGACCAAAGATCTTACGTACAACTTTTCTCTAGAATACTATCAAGGCTGCTGTATCAGTGCTTAATAGGGTTCATGCCTCTGCGCCATACAGAAGTAATTTTGCCGTACGAGAAAGGTCTCTGCTACTCAATTGCCTATTGAGACAATAGTAGCGCCTATTGGCAAAAGTGTTCCTGCGCTTATTCTGCAGACTGACATGATTTTGGTGGTAACAGCGGAGCCAAGAAAAACAAATTTCTTGACTATATCGAAAGAATAGTTATTGGCCGTAATCTGAGATCCAATACGCAGCACGTCTCTACTTGTCCATACATATGCTTCGTTTTGTACTCATTTACTGCCAGACCCATCTTACTAGCACTAACGGCAGCAGGAACATCTCGATTGGTACACCCTATGACATCAATGGTGTCAGCATATATTAGACTAGAAACAATGGGATGGGATGGGATACATGTAAACAAAGTAAAATTTCTGACTGTGGTCCACGTGGCGACCTCCAGGACAATTGTTGTCTTGCTGTATCTAAGTTGACACGCAGCCTCCAGGTGGCACCTACTGGATGGTATTACTAATGCGTGCAGCGAATTCCAATATCATGGGCTTGGAACCAACCACGTAAAATATCATCCAATGAAGACCAAAGCCCTTCACAACAAATTCGATAATTCTATCTGTTGATCTGCTGACTGTACTCCATAGCTGAAGATAATTGTTCAACAGTACAAAAATTCAGTGTTTACATGCGTTCGGCAAAGTTTATTGGGAATTATTTACTAAATCTACTTCCTTGTGCAGAAACATTGAAGAATTAAAAGATAGTTTTTCTCTCATATTATTTCCTGAATATGGAATAGTCATGAAAAGTCAGCGGATAAATAATGTGGCCAATTCACTACGTCATTGAACTTTATTTTATCATTACTTGATAAAGTTTCAATTCACCTTTTTTCGCTGATATTCCAATAAGTTTAAAGACTCAGATATCTACCTTTGCGGATTATACGTCATTTTTTAATTATTCATGACAAATCTGTATTAGCATTTCAAAGATTTCAACGTAAAAGATTATTGATGCCATAATTACGTGCATATAACATTAGCATTTAGAAGGAAAGGTAACAATTTATGACCAAAAAATAATAATAATAATAAAATAATAATAAAATAATAATAAAATAATAATAATAATAATAATAATAATAATCGGCTTAACTTGGATCGTCCCCTTACATAGGCCTACCCCATACTAGTAAACATTTAACAACTTAAACTTAACACAGCCAAGTGTTGTGACAAGCATGTTTATAACCCAGAGGAATATTGTTAGTAATATTTTCAAATGTACTTAATAATCAAATAACATGTGTATGTGGTGGAAAATATAGAAAAAATGTACAGCGCTAAATCCCTAAAGACAGCATATTTAACTTGACAAATATTTTTCTAAAAATCGAATTCATTTCTTATTGTTATTAGTGAATCCTATTGTAATAATTTTTTGGGTGTATCGTTGAAACCTGAAAAAGAAAACGACATGAACCATCTTCTTCAGAAGCAAGCAACTGAATGCAATTTTAGGCTCGTTTTGCTATGTGTGTAAAAAACAAAAGATGTCCGGCCACCGGAAGCTATAGGCTCCTACGTCTGCTTATGATAGACCTAAAGTTTGATTTCGTACAAGGCAGTATTGAACATATTTGGTTTTGTAGTATTCAGTATAGG
>QOCX01000045.1:223338-289246 GCA_005959815.1 Sarcophaga bullata | reverse complement strand
CTGCACCGGAATTTCAGAAAATTTGAGAAACAACGTCTAAATTTATTACCACATAAAATCCAACGTTATCAAGAATTAACCATTTTGTAAGTCTTGATTTGAATAGATATCTTTATTACGGACACTTTTAGTCGCTGGCTGTTTGGTATTCCCGTCACTACTATTGGCTAACCAATAAATTAATGGCTGCTCTATAACGGCTTGCTCTTCCCGTCTCTATTATTGCCTTATCTTGTGGTTAATGCCTGCTAAATAGCTGAGTGTCAGTCCCGTCAGCTTACTATTGGCTCTAGGTCTTGGGAGTAATGGCTGGCTCGAGTGACTGCTTACGCACTGCTTGGAGGAAACTTTGCGTGACGTTATGTCGCGTTGGCTATTGCTTTGGGATTAATGACTGGGGTCTATAGACCGGGCTTGCTCTCCCGTTCGCGTACATATTTGCTTATAGAGTTGAGATTAATGCTGCTAACTAGCTGGCGTACGTACTCCCGAATCACTACGCTACTGGGCTTGCTGAGAGTAAGGGGCTGCCCGATGCTTTGTGGTATCCGTCACCTACTATTGAGACTTAATCTATAAATTAAGGGCTGCGTCTGATGAACGCGATTGCTCTTCCCGTCTTCTGGACGTTATTGGCTTATGTTTAGATTAATGGCTGCTAACTAGCTGCGTACTATTCCCATCACTACTATTGGCTTATCTTGAGATTAATGGCTGCCCGATGGCTGCTTGCTATTCCCGACACTACTATTGGCTTATCTTGAGATTATTGGCTGCCCGATGGCTGCTTGCTATTCCCGTCACTACTATTGGCTAACCTATAAATTAATGGCTGCTCTATAACGGCTTACTCTTCCCGTCTCTACTATTGGCTTATATTCAGATTAATAGCTGCTAACTAGTTGCGTACTTTTTCCGTAACTACTATTGGCTAATCCATAAATTAATGGCTGCTCTATAATGGCTTGCTCTTCCCGTCTCTACTATTGGCTTATATTTAGATTAATGGCTGCTAACTAGCTGCGTACTATTCCCATCACTACTATTGGCTTATATTGAGATTAATGGCTGCGCGATGGCTGCTTGCTATTCCCGTCACTACTATTGGCTTATCTTTAGATTAATGGCTGCCCGATGGCTGCTTCCTATTCCCATCACTACTATTGGCTTATCTTGAGATTAATGGCTGCTAACTAGTTGCGTACTATTCCCATCACTACTAATGGCTTATCTTAACATTAATGGCTGCCCGATGGCTGCTTGCTCTGCCCATCACTACTATTGGATTATCTTGAGATTAATGGCTGCCCGATGGCTGCTTGCTATTCCCGTCACTACTATTGGCTTAACTTGAGATTAATGGCTGCCCGATGGCTGCTTGCTTTTCCCGTCACTACTATTGGCTTATCTTGAGGTGTAATGGCTGCCCGATGGCTGCTTGCTATTCCCGTCACTACTATTGGCTAAGCTATAAATTAATGGCTGCTCTATAATGGCTTGCTCTTCCCGTCTCTACTATTGGCTTATATTTAGATTAATGGCTGCTAACTAGCTGCGTACTATTCCCATCACTACTATTGGCTTAACATGAGATTAATGGCTGCCCGATGGCTGCTTGCTATTCCCGTCACTACTATTCGATAATCTATAAATGAATGGCTGCTCTATAACGGCTTCATCTTCCCGTCTCTATTATTGGCTTATCTTGTGATTAATGCCTGCTCAACAGCTGAGTGCTATTCCCGTCACTACTATTGGCTTATCTTGAGATTAATGGTGCTCGATGGCTGCTTACCCCTCTTGGACTTTGAGTGCACTATGGCGGCTTGCTATTCTTGTTAAAACTATTGGCTAATCTTTGGATTAATGGCTGCTTGATGTCTTCTTGGTATTCTTGTTTCTACTATTGTCTAAACTATATAATGGCCTTAATAAATTTTGATGTTCTTCACAACGACAAATAGAGGCATAACATCTCATAGGTTTTGATAGTAAATTATAGAACAAAGTACTGCCATTCGAATTCAAGATTAATTTTCTATAAATATGCCAATACACTTATATTTCAAATTATTTTTTAATTATTTTGTAATTAAATTTTTGGTTAATTTCATTTTATTTCTTAATTTCAACGTTTCCAGTAGGAGCTTCATATGAAACCATTTTTGTTCGTTAACCTTTAGTGTTTATAACTTCTATAGCTAGGGATATCGACACACTTTGAAGGTATTCTCTTGTGTGCTAATCAAAGTTATGGATCAGCAGATAATATAACTTTTTTATTACGTACACAATTGGCTTCTCACACCACTTATGTTGTATGTGCTAATTTTACATGTAGTGGCGGGGGACCTACAGAATAAAGAGGATTCCGAAGAACAGATTCTTGAGTAGCTTTTCATAGCAATTTTATTTGATAAAAGACATTCGCAATGAATCGCTATCATCAAGTAGTATCAATGAGTACGCGATTTCATCAATAAAAAATCGTCGTATTCTCCATTATAATATTATTAAGGATGAACTCCTGGCCTAGTTCCTCAATTGTTTTCTTTTTCTCATTAAATCACAAAGTAGTTTGAGATCAATGGCAGTCAAAACAAACTCTGCGAACTAAAGTGAACTGATGCGTGGCTGTTCGCAGAGCTTTCTGCTACAATTTCGAATAATTTGCTGATAAATGAATTCATTTTCTTGTAATAAGGACCCTGTATATTTTTATTCTTTATAGAAGAAAGTTATTATGCCTGACAATACTCAAATATGAGAGAAGACACTTTGACAAGAATTAATTCAAGATGTATTTTTATGTGAGTATCATTTGTTTAGAATAATTAACAATGAATTATATTTACAGTTTAGAGTGAAGATTTGCGTTTTAATTGTATTTTCATGATTATTTAAAATATACTTTGGCAGTCTATGTCGTTGGACAGCATATTTAACTTGATAAATATTTTTCTCAAAATCGAAATCATTTCTTATTGATATTAGTGAATCCTATTGTAATATTTTATTGGGTGTATCATTGAAACCTTCTTCTTCTGAAACTGAATGCAATTGTACGCTCTTTTTTTCCTATGTGTGTAAGAAGCCGAAGATTTTCGGCCCCCGGAGGCTATTGTTACCGACGTTTGCTTATGATAGACCTCAAGTTTGGTTTCGTACAAGGCAGTATTGAACATATTTTGATTCAGTATAGGGAACAGCGACACCTGAATATGAGGAAATTTGGGAAACAACGTCTAAACTTCTTGGAACAAGGCGTTTTATATTTTAAAGAAGAGACAGTGACTGATATTACTATAATCATTGAAGTTATTTTATTACGACAGAAAATCGAAGGTTATCAAAATCATTTTAACCACTTTATAAGCCTTGATCTGAACAGATCTTAATTACGGGCACATTTAGTTATCAATTACTGTGGCTATTATATTTTTTATTCTTTTTTTATGTTAAGATTTGTGAACAATTTAAAAAAAGAATTTCAAATTAACTTAAGTAATCAAAAATAATAACAAATGTGTGGGATACTATTTAAAGAGCTCTCTTAAGATATGAAATCTATAGAATTTTGTGCACCTGTCTTTCAAAAGATTTACTGAAAATATTAACAAATAACTGCAAACATCTTGGAAATATCATTATGACGTAAACAATTCTTGCATTTGGGTGTTAATTAAAATTTATTTTATTTTTAGATGTATTTGAAATAGAAAAATTATCGTGTATAAAATATTATAGGAAAAGCAACAAATAAATGTTCTTTATAGTCATAACAACTGATAAAAGTATTTTGTTGGTATCTATGCAAGACATGTATATATGCATGTGTATGTGCGTGCATTGTTCTATGTACAATATTTGGTAAATATTTAGAATTTATTTGTTTTTTACTTTTTCTTTTTTTCTTTTTTTTTCAATTTTCATTTCATATTTTCCCAATTTAAATAGACTGTAAGAACATTCACCTCTTGGACGTCCGTTAACGCCCACTTCCTGTGAACGAATGGTATTTAAACGGACAGAAAAATATTATTTTTACTCAAAATACATATTTTTTTTAAATTTGTTTTTGTAGCGTTCCTTTGTTGTTATTTAATGAAAAAAAAAAACATAGATGCACAAAACAACAACAACAATGATATCGAAATCTATAAATAAGAAAATATTTTAAATATTATCGGTCACATAAAATGTAAATAAATTGTTTTCTTATTTTTTTTTTTCTTTTTTTGTCTTTATCAGATACATTAAATATAAACAAATAAAAATAATTCAAAAAAAAAAAATCACAAAAATTTACTCTCATATACACTGTTCTGTTACCGATTACACCTTAATACAAGTACTTAGTAATCTCAAGTGGAGGTGATAGGTACTGGTCACCGCAATCGTACTATATCGCACCGTCAGGCTTTCTCTTTTGGTTTGTTTCTGTAGTTGCAGGTTTATGCGAAAAACTTACAATCTGCAGTGATCGCAAAGCCCACAAAACTCTTGCCATCTTTCAAATCAGAATGATTAATGCTTACGAGTAATGAAAAAATTGATATTTTGAATAAACGCCATCCTTAGCGGATATATGAACGATTCTACACTTAATGGCAAAAGTTTGGAAGACATCTCACACATACTTTAGTGCATATCATACTGTACGGCATATCGCTTAAGGGTAGTGTAGTTCTATTCGTATTTTGAAAATGAAAGTAAAAGTCTACAACAGGCTTTTTGCCTTTAGACGATTAGTAAAATATGAAAACAAAAGTAAAATGAATGGTATTCCTCCATAAACGCATTCGTTTACATAAAAATACATCCCTGATCAAGATACTTTTATTATTAACTCGCTTTAACGCTTTGAATTTTCCTAACAACAACATATAATTGTTGCTTTTTCAAGGGACGGAACTGTCAAGTTTTATTGCTTTGCCTATTTCACCCGCTAAAAATGACAAGTCTTTGGTAAAAGTAACAACAAAAATAGTAAACATAAACAAACTTTTCGCCTTGTTTTTGACATATCTGTGGCAATACAACAATAAAAATAGAACACTCAGCCGCGTTGATAACACAACCTGTATAAATATATCTTGCTCCTGATTCATATCATGTACCGACGTCTGATCATAAGTAAAGGATTGACTGTGTAAGTTAGAAAAACTTGGCTGTGTTAAGTTTAAGCTGTTAAATGTTTAATAGTATGTGGTAGGCACAGTTTTTTGGTGAATTTAAAAAAAGGCAGAGAGTCGTACGAATGCCAAAACGTTATCCGTATTTTGTTTCCATGTAGTACCCTCTTATTATTTATTGAGTCTAATTTCATACACAAGGCATACGTTATGACTTTTTATGCGGATAAATTGTCAAACAGTTTTGGGAACACAAGGCTTACACAAAACGTCTCAATCTTGAATTGATCATGAGTCTAGTCTTCGTTTTGATCCCTGATCCCTGTCAATTTTCTTCAATTGGCTTGGTGGGTTCCATACACTCACTATATATCAAGTCCTGCAATTGGAATAATAATACCTCTGTGGAATTCAAATATTATTTGATTGTCGATTTGATTATATTTGAAGGAACTTGGAAAGCCAGTTTAGTTCAGCATTGTATACTTAGTAAGGATCAGAGATCAGCAATGAGTATTCAAAAAGATGAGTAGATTCGAATCATACTCATAATTTCTGATTCTTATACGCATTCCTACTTATTTTAATAACATACTCATACTACTTATTATCGAAGTTTGAAGTACTCATCATACTCATACTTAACACTACGCATGAAGGTTTTGATTTCTACTCTCTATGACTCAACATATGTTGAAGTCGCCGTAGTCTAGTAGATAGTGTGTTGCCATATTAGACGAAAGGCCAGGGTTCAAATCCCCGGTCAGACATCAAAAACGAAATATGAAAAAAATATTTCTTTGGCGGCTTCTTCTCAGCAGATTTCTGGCAAAAACTCTGAGAGTAAATAAAATTGCCATGAAAAGTTTCTCAAAAATCTTTCGGTTTGAACGACTTTAAACTGTAGGTCCCGCCACTCATGTATAAATTAACACACACAACATAAGTGGTGTGAGAAACTAGGTCGTAATCCTGACTGAAGGGTTGTAATGCCAATTATGTATGTTATGGATGACTCAACATATGCAAGAATCACAAAATAAGTATGAATTGCGTACGAACACTACAACACTCACTAGAAGGTTGTGTGTTTGCTCTCTTTGCTGCTCTGTGTTGTTTTGCTTGTATGTCTTTTTTCTTTTGTTGTAAATGCAACAATAACTAAGACTGTAAATTTTTATGAATGATTCGTATCACTCAAATGATTTCATGAGTACTTATAGTAGCGAATAAGTGATTCATTGCTAATCTCTGGTAATGATGCCAATCGGAATTATTTAGTGTTGCGTTAAATAATACCCATGTAGTCTCTCAAGTGTATCTTGCAGTATTTAAGTGAATATTCTTTATCACTTGGCAACGAATTGAACGCGAACCCTACTTCCATTGTTAAAAAGTAAAGAAAGTAAAAATCTAATAGAATCTGTTAAATGAGTTGATGATTTTGGAACTTAACTTTCTAAAGACAAAGATTTGTTTATATCAGGAGGTGGTAGAGGTAAATATCCTTTTACTGCAAAGATCAAAATTCATATGGTATATTACCACAGTATGTTGTGCTTTCCAGAGCTACCCACTTTTAATATAATTTTTTGATATACTTACACCATACGGTCTGATGACTACTAACACCTCACTAGTGTTGTTATATTGTTTCTGTTTTCTTGGTCTTTCTGTATAGTTTTGTTATTGTAACTCAAACTTTGTTTATCACTACGTATGCATTTTTTTGTATGATTTTTATTCTTTATTTCTTGTTCTTTCTAAATGTTGCCAGTTAATATGTATGTATGTGTGTAAATTTATGGTTTTATTGTGCCATCGTTCAGATTTGATTTAATCTTGATGCTTCAAATTTATAGTGATTATTATGCACATGTATAGGTATGTGCATTTATGCATACATACATATTTACTTTAAATAACCTGATGGATATCTTCTTACATACTATGTAGATACTTATGTTTGTTATGTTTGTATAAAAACAAGGTGCCAGTATGTCTGTAAAAACACAATTTGCAACACCGAGCATGAAAATAAAGTGCTGTTTGTATGTATTTACGCTTTTTTTTTTCATTCTTTCTTTTTATATGACAATATTAAAAATTCTACCGTTTTTGTTTTTGTTTTTTTTCTTTTTAGTATTTTTCATTATTTATTTTTCTTTCTTGCAACATGACACAAACAAACTATAATATGCGTACCTATAAATATAAATATAATCGATATACATAAAGTTTGTATACAAAGATGGAAAAAAAGAAAAAAATTCCATTTAATCATGGTTGTATATGTATGTGTGGATGTATTGTATATGCATGCAACATTTGTCGTACTTATGTACATACATTTTGTACATACATACATAGTTAATATGGCGTAACGAATGGTTTTAGAAACCCACAAAACTAATGTGCTTGGGAATATAATGATTATTACTGATTATGATTGTCTATACGTAATTAGGATAACTTCTGGAATGAACTATAAGTCCCGCCACTCATGTATAAAATTAATACACACAATATAAGTGCTGTCTGCAGCTAGGTCGTAAGACCTTGTAATAACCAATTAAGTTATGTATGTCTGGAATCATAATAATTATTATTATATTATATTATAATTGTTTTGCCTTTGATGACAAGATCCTAATTTCTCTTTATCTCATAAGTTTTAAGGTCCTATGGAACTAACCCAAACGTGTTTGTTTTGCAGAAGACAGGTCGAAAGTGTAGTAGTTGCTTTACTTTAACTCATATGAACTAAATGCTTTGAAAGTATTTAACAAAGAAAAAAAACTGAAAGATTTAAATCACAAAATCAAGTTCTTAAAAATCTGTCAATCGGATCGTATTTTAGACTGTGTGTCTCGCCACTCATGAAATTAACGCACACAACATAAGTGGTATGAGAAACTCGTAATCCTGACTGTTACAACCAATTATGTTATGTAAGTATACATCCAATCGTGAGAGATTCGCAAATTTCGAATTCTGGGATATTTTGAAACTTATCCCGGGATTTTTCGGGATCGTCGAGATTGTAAATTCATACATATAAACTTTATAAAGCAATAAAAAAAAAACTGAGTTTACAGCATTGTTTTTTTATTTAATATTACATTAAATAACACCCATGTAGTTTTGCAAGCGTATCATGCAATAATTAGGTAAATATTCTATATCATTCGCCAATGAATTGAACGATTATCCAACTTCCATTGTTAAGACGTTGCCCTCGAAGTCCAATGAAATCTGTTAATACAGCTTATGATTTAGGAATCCAACTTTCTAAAGAAATAGACCTATCCTGCATATAGCTATCTTGAAACCGTTTTGCCCACAAATAGATTGCGAGAGATGTTTTTCAGCGGCAGCGTATGTTTGCAACAATCATGATATCCCGAGATATTTCGGGATTTCTCGATCTCGATTTCGGGATTTCCAAATCCCGGGATTTTTAAAAATCAATCCCGTTTGGCATCCCTAATACACACAAGTGTTATTTGAAAATTTGTTAACAAAAATTAAGAAACCTTTGTTCAATTGTTGAATGTTGCTAACTTAGAATTTTTTGAAAAATAGTTAAAGACTGAAAGTGTGCTAATTTTCAGTTAAGATTTATTACAAGCTATTATTTTAATAAACACATATTCATATAAACATATTCTAATATATTTACACATTTAATGTGATCCAGTGTAACAAGAATTATGAGAATTGTCTTCAGTTTAAAGGCAATTATGATAGATGAGGTTTTTCTTTTCTCTGTATGGGGTATGTATGAATGTATGTATGTATGTATGTATGTATGTATGAATATATAATTTTTTTTTTTATCACAAACACTGGAAGAAAAAGAAACCGAAAAATTATTATATTAAGATTTGTTATTTCTCCGCAAGTGTCTTCGAGTGGTTGTTGTTATTTCCTTTTTTAAAATCAGACCGCAAATACATTTTTAGGAATAAAAATCAAAAAAGAAATAAAAATGTTGCTTAATCGGCAAAAATTTACTAAGTAGGGCCCCATTTATGGGGGTATTTAGTAAAAATCAACACAACAACAATTGCAACAACGTACTAATGCTATAAAAGTCTTGTGGCAAAAAGAAAAAAAAAATACCAAAAGTCAACAAAAAACAATAGATGAAATACAACAACAACAACAATAGAAAAATTTCTTACAAAGTAGTTTTTTATTTATTTTTTTTTTTTGTTATTTGTCGTTAAAAGTAAACAAAATTTAATATATTTTGCCAAAAATAAGGGAAAAAAATGCTGTCATTCAAATAATAGAGAAAAAAAGAAAAAGAAGAAAAAAAAACGTAAACACGAGCCACAAGATGCCATAACAAGAAATGATTTTGCAAAAATTGCACAAACATACACATACACACACACACACAAGTACAACAAATAATAATAATAATAATAAACAAGATATTAGCAAATTTACAAAAATAAAAACAAAAAAAAAAATTATTTTTAATAACAAATTAAGTTAAAAATAAGAAATGAAAAAAGGCAACAACAACAACAATCAATGAAAGCAGATAAAAACAAATTTTTAATATAATCGACACACATCGATTGAGATTTGGGGATTACATTTGTGATTAAGTTTTAATACCCAAGTTCGTTTCTTCTAAGATATTCATTAGTGTCCTCACAATGGGCATAATCAAGTGAGCTTTGGTAATCAAAGCTATTACTTAGACCTAACGATATTCATTCTAGGAAATTTAATTAGAATTTTTAAGTGAACGAATAGAAACTACTGTCGGACCTCGATTATCCGTGATGACCAAAGATCAGCCTATTGTTTTTTTTTTTTTGCAATGTTTTCAAATTGTTTGCTTCGATTAACCGTGATTACCTCTATTAACCCTGACAACAGAATTTTTTTTATCAACTTCATACATTCATACATACAATATAATAAACATGAAAACGGGGAATTCCCTTGTTTGCATACGATGAGTCAGAAGCATTTACAAGTGATTAGTTTAATTTTGAAATTTGAGAAGTGCAGGTGGTTAGATCTTTTTATTCGATTAACCGTGAAAATCTATTATCCGTAATGCTTTTGGATCACCACGGATAGTCATGGTCCGACTGTATTTAATAAATACAATATTTGGTACATACAGTATTCCCTGGATATAAGCACTTTCAAAAATGCTATTTGTCCCATTGACAGCAATAGCTTCATATTCGATGGAATGCCGGCTAATCAAACAGGGCTTTGATCTTTTACAGTTCGGTATGACGAACAAAGTTGTAATTTGCTGGGAATCCGTGTCACTTCTGGATCGCTGCAAAGAAATTGCTAAAGGAAATAAATCCTCAGCAGAATCTATTCCCATAGTCGAGAATCCTATTGTAGCATTAACATCTAACCACATCTAAGATAGAATACCGGGTGTTTCTGGAGAACATGAAGAGACATTCGACGATTACTCTCATTTGGGTCCCTAGATAGTGGGATTTCAAGGAATACGTGAAAGCTGGCACCACCAATAATTCAAATGAATTCATACATGGGACAAGCACTCTTCTACATGGGAAAAGCACTTTCTACTCTATTAAGGGTCCATCTAAGGAATACTGGCCTCTGCAAAAACTGCAATAACGAAAAAAAGAGAAGACCCTAGAATCATCAATTGTTCGGCGCTTAAATACACAGAATTTAATGACTGAACATGTCTGTTCAAAGCCGATTTGAGGAAAGTTTAAAACTTCATAATCATATGGCGGAATAAGTAATGCCGGAGTTATAATGGGATGTTACAGGAATCAAATAAGCTGTGGTACAGACGGCCGTCTAACCTAACCAAAACGTAGCCTTGTTTCAAAGCACTTTAATCACAATAAGGTAGCTTTTATTTCATTCATTAAGAACAATCTATAATTAAACAGGCGAGTAGCGTTCAAAATCAATAAAATTGGTGCAGTACTGTCATACTGATGTCCTACTAACATGGTGTAGACATATATTCCCTCTTTTAGCAATAACCCATACGCATAAGAATTGTATAGCAAAGAAGTTTTGTAAAGAGTAAGATATTCATATGGAATGAAGTGTTTGAAGAACCTAAAAGTATGGAGTTTTTTATACCTTCATGCAAGCACTTCATGCCTTGTGACTCTCCAAAACTATAACAACGAAATCGCCCGATTACACATAATGCCTCTAGGCTACATATATGGTAAGCAAGTTCTTAATTTAAGCCTTTTAATTTTCAAGGTGTTTAGATGGTAAATAAAGTCTTCTTCTTCAATAGAATATTTAGAGTCGGAAGTGCACGATGTGATTAACTATTAGGTACTACCGAATGAATCAGTGATGATGATGCCTCAATTACTACCTTGGATTGACTTATTTCACATTTCGGAGTGTAGTCCCAATAGCCACATCTATCCTTATACAGACTAAGTGCTCCTAAAAGCAAAATACTTTCCGCATATTATTGCTATCGTTGGTTTTCATTGTTATTCTATTCAACCATACTTAAGATTAGCAACACTAAGGGCCATTATTACAACTGGCCGTTAAAGTTAGCTTTACTCTGAGTAACTTTAGCTAAAGTGAACTTTAAAGTCCCTTTTAACTTTTTTTTCGTTATTACAACCTACAGATAAAATAAAGTTAACCTTATTGTCCACGTATAATAATGAAAAACAAATTATCTGCCTGTTAAAATACTCCCTTTAGTTAACGACAAGTTGTAATAACCAAAATTTATTAATTAGAGATCGCCTAATAACTATTTTCATAACCAATGCCTTATTGCCACCAGGACTAAGGTATATTTTGAAGATATTTTGCAAAGATAATTGCAGTTATTCCCGTAGTGTTTCAAGATCTAAATAAAATTATTTTTAATTAAAGCATTGTTTCGTTATTGTTATTTACTCTACCTATTGGAATATTTTTTTTTTCATTTCATACTGTAAGTATGGCATACACATACGATATTACAATGTGCATATGGATGGTATACATACGATATTGCAAACGATAGCTGTTTAGTAAACAATGATTTGAATTGTAATTGACGGTTTGTAAATTAAAAAAATAAAAAATAAAAATAAACAACAATAATAGGAAAAAAACAAAAAAAAAAAAAACGGGGGCATTGATTTGTTACAAAACAAATAATAAATAACCCCCCATATTAGTAATAATAATGACAACGACAATGAGTTTAATAGAGGCAGTCAATTAAGCCAAGCAATAAGTAAATGCAGGCATTCAACTAAATTCTAATCAAAGAAATTGCTTTCAGTTACAACAGCAACAACAACAATACCAATAAATTGTTCATAGCTATTTATTAATACCAATACAAACGAAATTAACAATAACGTTCGATAAAAAGCTTTATTTAATTAGAAAAACAAAAACTAAATAGAAATGATTTTTTTTTGTTGTTGTTCTTGCTGCTGCTTTATTGTTCGTATTTATAGTATTAATATGATGATAATAACGAATCTTATTGTAGAATGAAAATGTAAGCAAACTACCAAATGTATTTAATACAGAGTGTCATCAGTTCTTAACAAAAAAGAAAGGTTTTTCAAGAATACGTATGTTTTAATTGATAATAAAGTCACTTAGTACTTAGGACTATCTCTCTCTCTCTCTCTCTCTCTCTCTCTCTCTCTCTCTCTTTATATCACTCCTGCATTAGCATGTCAAAGTAATGCTACGTACAAGTGAGACCATAACACATTTTGTGTAGTAGCACGGTGGGTGTACGTTGGAACCCATGACAAAGTGAGTGGGTTAGAAAAAAAAAAAGAAAAAGACTGACAAACAAGCAAATAAGGGAATGAAAAACAACAAACCGACAATAACAAAATATTTTGAATTTGAGAATTACAAATATTGGGGTTTTGTAATAGAGGGGTTTCATTAGTTAATGCCAGTTCAGAATAAAAACAACACAAGCATTTTAGGGAAATGATCTAATCAACAATAATAACATGGGGTGTTAAAGAAGCAAACAGACGGCAATGGCAAGAATATAGAAAGACAAAACAAAACAAACGAAAAATGGTCAAAACATCGTAAATAAGTATTCATATTTGTATGTACATGCGTATGTTGAAAAGTACTTTCAACTTCATATCTATTTGATCTTGTCTCATGGAGAGAAAAGAAAAGAAAAAAAATTAAATTCTTATGCAGACATTTTATAAATAATACAACAAAGTTAAGTTCAAGACTCTAGAAATAGAACGGGTGCCCAGTATTAACGTCATATGATAATACGGTTGCAAAGTACTTCACTCACAAACATAATCACCAAAAAAAAAACGTCAAGGGTACTGCCATTTTTATTGATTTTTTTCCTGCACCATTGAAGCTTTAAAGAAAATCGTTTTGATTATTTAATTCTGTCTACCGTATATTTTTGTATTTTTGTAATGTTTAATCATTAATTCCATTTAATGACTCCTGTCACTTGATACAGGTACATAAATACACACATGATTTCATGTAAGCTATCTGAACAAATACCACAATCATGATTTTATCAAAATGGTGAAATTTCTTGAAATAATTTGTTCTCCAAATCGCAATAAATCAATTGCAGTAAGCGCTAAATGGTTGATCTAGTTGGTGCCGCATTGCTGACGTCACATGTGGAGATCGGTGGTATTTAGTTCAGGCTAGAAGAACTCCGTTATTAGGTTCATGTAACGAATTCAAATAAGTGCTCAAAAATACTTGAACATCTGCAGGAATATATTTCATTGAAGACTGAAAATAAAATTAAATCTGGGGTCAATCACTAACAATTCACTAACATCATGACTAAAGCTTCTGGAGTAACAGCGATTACTACTGCTTCTAGCAACATAGATGCATTGTTACCTATGCTTCTAACTGCATGCATATTACATTCCCACTGAAAAGAGAAAATTGTCCACTCATCGTGATTAATGGTGGAAGATTGCCTGAACACAATATGGTAAAATATCTTACCGTATACTTGGACCGTCGCTTTACATAGACCTACTACATAGTAGCAAAGATCGCCCTATTGACAGTCAGAAAAGCTTAGCTCTACTTGGTTAATGCATCTAAGTCAACTGTGGACTTAGACTTAAAACTGCTTTTATACGTACGTAAGTCAGTATTGAAGCTCATCAGGACTTAAAGCATCCAGCAGCGAGGTAAAGCCTCACTATAGCATAAAGAGAAGATTCTTAGGAATCAGTCTAAACTCCTCAGAATATCCATCATCTTGGCAGAGATTTATTTTTATTTGAGGGCCACAAACACTTAAAAATAGTCCAAATTACTGAACTGCTGAGATAAATTATGCTGTAAGCAATAGTAGTCGTCGATCGCAGTGGCAACACATAATTTTTTTTTTTCTTTAATTAAGCTTTGTATTGTTATTGTAAATTTCTTATGGAAAGAGCCAATAAATGAAAATGAAAAAATGTGATGTCAGCCCTGCATTTTATGAGTTCGTCCGTCAATTAATTTTTACTTGGTGGGTTCGAAGCCTATGCTATCAAATTTAAAGTCTAGCGGATTGAACTATGCTACGCACATTAGTTAACATCTAGCATGTGCCACTATGCCATCCTAGACGGGCTGATAAAAGCTGCGTGCCAACTTTAATACATCAAGGCAAGGATCGTTATGAAGGTCGCCATGCGGACCAAAACCAGAAATTTTATTTTGAGTGCTTGTATGCCATTTCATGGTATTGACTTCACTTTGCTTTATTTGCTATTGAACGAATTGACGGCGCTTACAATGATCGATGATCATGAGCTTCTAAGAAATCTGAAATTTGTACGCATGACAGTGAAAGGCTTTTGTCCAAGTTCGCTGCGTAGTATTTTGTGAAGCTTTAAATTATTAGGAGCGATGCTGAATTTATAATTTTCGAGTTTTTGACGAATCCTTCGATTACAGCTGCAATGTTTTGCCGAGACCGACCGGTGTGTAGACGTATAAGCAGTATTACTATCCACAACCTAATTTCTTAAAATTTTTTGATCACTCTTCGAACAATTCACAAATTAAGTGCACTTTTTCGACTCAAAATTCATTGAAATTTGTGAGCAGCATAACTCTCCTAATGTTTGTAAAAAGCATCCGGAGTTATAACTTTTAATAGACGAAAGAAACGTATGTGGCAGCTTCCAAATATCCAGAAACAAAGTGCACTGTTACTGAATGACCCTATGCTAATATTTATGCTTTAAATACAAAGAGCCTCAGTTTCGTAATGACGAGTTTCAGAAGAATGGATTTACTGAGGTTTCGATACCATCATTTGATATTAAAATGTAAAGGAAAATATGAAGTAAAAACTATTTGAACAAAGAAAGTTATTGTTGAAGTTAAGCTAAACTATATTAACCCATTAGTGCCCAGTGGCAACTTAAATTGCCAGACTAAAACATCCCCTTAACTCTATTTGCTTGCAAAGTTGCTGAACAAAGAGTATTTCTTAGACCACAAGCAATATGTGTTTAAAATCTGGTGCTAAAACTCAAAAACAAAAAATAATTTGGGTATTAATGGGCTAATTATGAACGCTTGCTACTTCAAAAGCGTTTAGAATAGTTTTCCAAGCGGAAATACATGTTTTATGTAAACCCAAATTAAATACAAGAAATTCAGAAAAAATGCAACTTTCCAGTCAAAGAAAGGCCATTGACCCATTGGACTTGGCTTCAGAAATTAATAAAATGTAGAATTAAAAAAAACTATAAACTGTGTAGAGCTGGATTTAGATTTAGATTTTCCTTTCTTTTCAATCTAAACTCTATATTATGTTTTCACTATTTAGGACCATTATTACAGCTTGCCGTTAACTAAAGGGATGATTTCAACGGGCAGATAAATTGTTTTTCATTATTATGAGCACCCAGTAAGGCAGAAGTGAGCGTTAAACTAAAGGGAAGATCATCCTACCTTTAACATTTAAAGTTCACTTTATGTGTGAACTTGCCATATTATATACATTATTTTCGATAACAAATGAGAAAGCAAGTCGATGCCACTACGGTTTTAAAGAACTTTTTTAAAGTAGCAAAAGTAACCGATATTGCACCAGCATGGCCATATTTTTAAAAAAGTTAAATTAATTTTATCTGTAAGTTGTAATAACGAAAATAAGTTAAAGGTAACTTTACAGTACCCTTTAGATAAATTTAACTTTAACTAAACCCAACTTTAACGGCAAGTTGTAATAATGTCTCCTAATGAAATTAAAAAGAAGATCAAAAAGAATATCATGCTACTGTATTTACTTTATTATTTTACTTATTCGACCATATTCACTTAGATTTTCTTGCACAAAAGTGCTTAAAATATGAACAAAAAAATTTATTCTTAAAAGAAATAAAAATAATGAAAAAATGCATGAAATTGGCCGCAATTAAATGCTGTAGGCGAAACAATAACAATAAATTCAACTGAAAAGTGAATACAAATTTACAAAAGAGAGCACAAAGAACACATCTTTATTGAAATTTTTATAGAGCCAAAGTATTTTGCAAAACGCACTGTACGTATGCATGAATGTAAATTTGTCGTCTGGGTTTTGCTTTTATTTCATACAAAAACACTCATAAATCACCAGCTTCTTTTTTTTTGCATTTTTATAATTATTTTTATTAAAAGAAAAAGAAAAAATTAAATATTATAGTGTATGTTATATTTTATTGTGGTGTCGGACTACATGCAGTCAAAAAGAAAAGTCTTCGCACCCTTGTGTGTGATTTTTTGGCATTTACAATTAAGAATGTATGAAGAGCAGATCGAATATGGAAAAAATATCGCATGCAAATTATTAGAAAGAAAAATAAAAATTAGCAGGAAAAAAGTCTACATAAAACGGTGTATGTAGACTTTTTTCCTTGACTGTACATATGTAAACGCAAAATATTCAATAAAATTTGTTTTTATAAAATTTATTCGAATGATTTTGTCATTTTTGCCACCGTCGTCCATACGTTGTTTATACAGTGAAAACTTTAAGCATCAATAATTGCCTTTGCAAAGACATAAAATGACTGATTTACAGTACAATTGATGAATTTATTTATTAACAATCTAAAGGCCATAACTTTCACTGTTTGTTTGTACGAATGTTTCATTCTATTTGAAATTATTTTTGTTTATTTATCAGTCTATCTTTTTTTTATTTATTTATGTTGTATTTCTGTGTTAGGATGCTTGTAGTTTTGGTTTCGATTTCTGTTTGGTTTTTTTTATTGTTTTTACTTTCTTGAGTGCGTTGACTTTTGAAAAATTTTTGTGCATATTTTGTAGTCTTTATAGTTGATTATGTGTTTCGAGTTTTTCAAATTTTTAACATACTCCCAAGCACTTTCAACAGTTTATATACCCTACACTTGGTAGTCTAAGTGTTAAAACTCAGTTGCTAACATTTTTCTTTTGAAAATCTTTTCCTTTAATTTCCATTTCTTGTCAAATTTTATTTGTTGTAACATGTGTACTTTTGTAGGGTGACTTTCAATTCACCTCCAGTCATATTAACACATTTTTGAAATGAAAAAAAAAAAAAATTAATAAAATTTAAAAAGAAAAAATACTTTTTTAATATACCATATACATGCATAACATACGTATGTACGTACGTACTCAATCAAGTTGCGTATATTTTTTAAGATTTTTTTCGGTTTTTTTTTTGTTTGTTTTTTTTTTGTGTTTTTTGTGTTCAGTTTGCGTTGTTGCACCACACAATTCAATACAGTTTTAAGCCAAAAAGTTTATTGAACTTTTATGCAAACTAGTTGGCAAATGAATTTGATGCGACACATATACTACGCACACACGTACTACCTCAATATAGTTTAACGCATTTTTTCTTTTTTTTTTGCATCCATTGTTATGTAAGAGAATGAAAACAACAAAAACAAAAAAACAAAAAACACACTCATTTTATTTCGATAATTAAAAATTTTTTATTACGAAAAACTGCGTAAACCTAAATAGCAAATTTCCTACAGTTCACGGATGTAAAATACAAAGGCTCGTAATAATTTACAATTGCAACAAAATTAATTTATTTTTGTTAATAACGCAAGTTCGGCTGCTTTCGATAAGGTGAAATTGCATATAAACTTGCGTACGTAATAATATCATGAGGCTAGTGGAAGGCTATACACATAGTATAACAAAGATTTGTTATTAATGATGGCGGCTTAGTCAGTGCTAACTTGCCGATTGAAACTGATGTGCCCCGGGGTACTATTTTGGCAGATTAACACTTCTCTCAGAGCTGATGCCACTCTTTTCAGCATCCATCATGACTGTTTTACATAGAGTATCTGAGTGACTGAAGGTTCACGTCTTGGAGCTGGGAAATTTCTTAAGCCCATGAAGGATGTACAGTAATGTGTTCACAGAACAGTAACGCTATTGTGATAAACATGTAAACTAGTTCGAATACATTATTAAGTAGTGGCTATAGAAAGTCATGAAGTCGTCAAAGACTAGTAGGTAGTGTGTTGGTTTATTAGCTGCGAGGCCACGTTTCAAATCCCAGGTCAGATATCTTGATAAAAACAAAATATGAAAAAACATTTCTTCGGTGACTTCCTCTCAGCAGATTTCTAACAACTGTAGATCCCTCCACTCATATTTAATATGAACACACACAATATAAGTGTTGTGAGAACTTAGGTCATACTTCAGACTAAAGGGTTGTAATGATTAATTGTGTATGTATGTATGTATGTATGTATAGAATGACCTGTGAAATATTTTGAAGTTGATGCATTGAAGCATCGATATTACGCCTATTTATCATAACGAATATAAATGTTTTCTATGCATCGATTGATTTTTGTAACAAAATTGAAGTCAAAAACAGAATATTTTATAACTGTGTAGAGGAAGTCGAGTACAGCGACCATATAGGGTACTCCATAATGTTCCTCGTAACCCTTTCGTCTTAGATAACAAGTTCCATATACGCATTCTGGTGATTCGTTCTTCTCTACATATTGAACTTTAATGGAATTCTACTCTAAAATCAATATTCTTTTAATCTACAATACCATTTACTATCCTCATGTTACTTACCAAAAGTCTGGTGCATGGATCCAAAAGCTTTTGTAAAGCAAAAACTTAACAGAAGTTTAAATTGTCTCAAACCCGTTTATCTTAAGAAGAGTATCCACAACTCTTCATCTTTTTTCACTTCGTGTGCTCTTGCGAAGCTCTCTTACTACAATGCTATAAAGCTCTGACCTTATCAGTGTTACTTGTCCTACAAGCTGATCTACCTACTCATTGCCGCGAATTGCCCACATGACCTGGCATTCAATGCTGGCTAACTGACTTATCTTTACTTTTTTAATTTCATGCATCGACAGTATTAAACACGGATGCAGCAGCGTTAAGTATAGTTGAGAAAAGAGAGTTTCCTACATCCGATCCAACAAATGGGCTGTATGAGCTACTAAACGACATGGACGTTGTGCAGCCTATTAACACCCAACGGCAGTACTGGTTCGGCCATGTGGTTCGAATGGAAAAGTACGCTCCGGGAAGACGGCTGTATAATGATGGTATTTGCAGTCGTCGGCGAAGAGGACGACCTTGTTTGCATTAGAAACACCAAATGAAGGAAGTCCTGGTCATCGACTTTTCGACTAATTGACGAAGGTGCGCATGAAGCAGAGGCGTCTCTGAAAGGATGCGTAAAGGAAGGCCGAAATCCCTTGACCGGGTTTTTAATGATGAAATAAAAATTCAGTACTTCGTTTAGGGCCGACAATATTATTATTATATATCATCTGTGCCCTTAAGAGAACATATTTTGAACAATGAAAGTTCCCCATGGGCTCTCAAAAAAAAATGTTTTGATGTATCGATGCACAAATATCGCCAATACTACGATTACTTTGTGTATATTGCTATGATTTTTGAACTGCCGGTTGTCAAGAGAATTATTTTTTCTAAGTTTCAGTATGTATGTACATTTATAATTATTGCTCAAAGACCTTTTATAATTATGTTTGGGTTGATTTTGTTGGTGTACCCGATAACCATAGTTATTGTGTGATAACACTTCAATATTTTTTTTATTTCAGTCTTACAAAAAATTTCTAATCAATACCTATGAAACTGATTTTTTGTTTCTTTTTTTTACGAGAAATTTAATATAACAGCACACAGCTGCTGTAGATTTTATTTTTTTTACGTTGTAATCAATTGTTGTATGAAATATATTCAGGGGAACCATTGTTGTCCAAAGTAAAATTTTTAATTTCAAAGAAAATGAAGGCACACATTCTTAGTTCCGGATAATCCGTTTAACTTTTATGATTTCAAACATAATTTACAAGAGCAACAAACCTTAAAATTATGCTGAGCAATTATAATAAAATTGAAAGAAATCTTATTTTTTTTTTTTTTAAACCAACGAAAGATCAAATATTCAAAACACATCCAACAACAGCCAAATAGAAATACGTAAAGTTTAGGAAAAGCCTCAAACATTGTTAATAATTTATAAAGAAATTTACGACTTCAAATATAATTTTGTAATGAATGTGGCTGTACGTGGTACGGCATGTATGTTTCCAACTGGAAAAAAAACAAGATCACAGCTGCCTAATGAGAAGGGTCATAAAAACAAAAATTATGCTGATGAAAAATTAAATTAAAAGAGAAACAACTGACCGACAAACCTTTTAAAACCCTTTAAATTCTTTTGTGTTTTTTCTCTCTTTTCAGATTTCGTTTTATAATGTTTTTGTTATTTCGTTACAAAATTCTTACAAAGAGTTAAGCAATACAAGCTTAAATTATGAGGAGATTTTAAACAATTTTTTTATGTTTTCATCAGCCATTATTTATGCAAATTAGGAAACAATCTTTAAAAACCAAAAACAAAAGCAAAAAACGAATAAAAATTTAAATGATAATTACTCATTAATTTGTTGTTGGTCTACGCATTAACATCTTAAAACACAAAATGTTACAAAGAAATTTTCACAAAAAAAAAATGCTAATTGGGCACTTAAAAAACAAAAAATAAAAAAAAAACAGAAACAGAAACACAGAAAAACAATCACAAGAAAATTTTACCATAATTCTTAATCACGAAAATCATAAAATTGTTAAAATATAGAAGATCTTATTCAAAATGTCGATTGCTGTTTGTAAGTTCTTAAATTAATTTTCGAAGGTACGCTTCACTTTCAACGCTGTTTCAAAGCCCTTTTGACGTCAGCATTAAAGTACTGTACTGGCATTTGTATAGGAATTAGTACTTGCATCATTTTTATTTTTAAAATGAGTTCCTAATAAAGTTTTGATGAAAATTGAAAAGTATTTGCCAATGACTAAAACCAACCGATATTCTTGACAAGGAGAAACAATGTTACAAGAATCAGATGACCATGGTGGACGACGATACAGTTCAATTTTACAGACTATCTAACTTTAATTCAGTAAAAATTAGATGCCTGATATTTTTTAATTCATTGGTATTTAATTCATTGGTATATAAAAAAATAAATTAAAAAAAATTCAAAAAAAAAAATTAAAAAAAAAAAATTTTTAAACTTCATAATTCAGGCTTATGTATCATTTTTGATACAACGACTTTCCTAGGGACACTTTCGCGTTGTGTTCAAAGGATTTGTGAAATTTTATCTGTTCTTGATATTGATTGAAGTAGTCGTAGTCTAGTACGTAGCGTGTTAGCTTATTAGACATCAGAAAAAGGTTTAAACCTCAGAGAACCGTATGTCTTTACTAGTTTTACCAATTTTCACCCAGATTAGTAGCAGCAGTC
The DNA here is from genome assembly GCA_005959815.1 of Sarcophaga bullata. Lineage (NCBI taxonomy): Eukaryota > Metazoa > Arthropoda > Insecta > Diptera > Sarcophagidae > Sarcophaga > Sarcophaga bullata. The sequence goes on along the minus strand of QOCX01000045.1, from coordinate 267,292 downwards.
TCTCGTACTGCTCTTCTCATATTTATTTCACGTGACAGAGATACATTTTAAAAAAGTGTTTCGTCCTATGTTTTATTTCATAGATATTACAGATGATAATATGTCAGTCAACTACGTAAGTATGAGAGAACAGAATCATTCGCTTTGATTATGTACTACTCGAAAATGATAATAAATTTAAATGAGTCTTTCAGTTTTTAATACTCCCAATAATTTTTTCGCTATATATTAGTAACTAATTGAATTTTATGATTGTTAGAAATTTCATGGTAGGGTATAAATTTCTTGGTCCATCGAAATCGAATTGGGAATTTTAGATTCAAGGACATGATACGTGCGCAGCAACTACTACAGCCGTATTTGGGGAAACCTGTATACGAGAAACAAGAGAGGAATCTGAGAGAGGGCATTGTTATTGACATAATCGATGTTCTATTGCATCAGGAAACTTTATTTACCTCACAAAACGTTAACAACAAATATTTATACCGAAATATAACAATGATTTGTACTATCAGGTTTCAGCCAGCCCTCAATTGAGAGTGTTATTGATGCGAGTGACTTCCTAAGCTTCCTCATCTACTTATAAACCGCCACAAAGGGAGGGCACTAGATTACATTATTACCATTTAGAGAAAAAAAAAGAAAAAAAACAAGCTGACATGAAGTTTTTAATTGTTCCGTAAAATGTTCCTACAATGTACATCATGTCAAAAATTTCAACGTAAATTTCATAAAACAGAACTGGGTTTTGAACCACGCCATTCCGTCTAATAGGCCAACAGACTACCTATTAGACTACGGCAACTCCAAAAATAGAAACACTTGTCGGACGATAATGTTTCTTTTATCACTTCTCAATATTAAAATTAAGAACTTTTCACTCAAACCAATACTGACTTGGAAATACTATCTATCATTAGAATTGGAACATTTGATGACAATCTCAAATGGATCGAATTTGTTTACGTTTTCAGCTTAAGGATTAAGTATGTTTTGGTGCAATTACATATAAAAACGTTTAGCACATTAACTATTTAGTGGGAGTGGCAGACTAATGTCTTAGAAGAATAATGACTCTGAAAAACAGGGAGGAACAAATTACACTGAGACAAACTACAGTAGAATATGAATAAAGCAGAATAAGTAGAAGCGATATTTTGAAGTTACCGTAGTCTAGTAGGCAGTATATCGGCTTGTTAGACGTAAGGCAACGGTTCAAGCCCCAGGTTAGACATCAAAACGGAGATATGAAAAAATATTTCTTCGTCGACTTGCTCTCATCAGATTTCTGGAAAAACTCTGATAAAATGAAATTATCATGAAAAGTCTTTCAAAAATCTGTAGTTCGGAATCGACTTTAAACTGTAGGTTCCTCCACTCATGTACAAAGTAAAATTAACACACACAGCATGAGTAATGTGAGAAGCTAGATCGTAATCCTGACTGAAGGGATGTAATGACCAATTGTGTATGTTACGTGGATAGTAGAGAGTTATCAACATATGAAGTATAGAATCATTAAAAGACAGTGGATATGCCACTACTTGCCAGAGTTATGACGAATCATTTTTTGTTTATATGTATTGATGCATAAGACTGTCTACCGACAGAGAGACCATTTTCTTTGACCTCGAAGTATTTGAAATAATTGAGATCCCTACCTTTATCATCGCACTGTTATTACTTACTTACATAATTGATCATTACAAGCCTTTAGCCAAAATTACTACCTATTTTCTCACACCAATCAAGTTGTATTTGTTAATTTTGTCCATACAATGTATCTACAATTTAAAATCGACTTTGAACTACAGATTTTTGAGAAACTTTTCATGGAAATTTTATTTACTCTCAGAGTGCAGTGAGGAATCTGCCAAAAGATATATTTTTTTCATATTTTCATAATTCTGAGCCAAAGGTTGAACCATGTAGGCTTTCGTCTAATAAGCCAACCAACTATCTACTAGACCATGGCGTAGCCATTCTTAACGTTAAGTTAGGTGACCCTAATTCTTTCTAAAGTCAGATTTCGGGAAGAGAGGAGGAAGAGAAGAGGATTGATTAATATTTATTAGCACATCATAATGATGGGCTTCATTTTTACCAGCGACAGATCTTATACGCAAATTATAAAATTTTTAAAAAATGTTTTCATCATGGTTAAGGCACTGTTCAATTTTTCAAATATTTATGAATTGCTTGCATATAATTATCACAATGCCTATATTTTTTAAGCGATTAGTTTATGTAGAGGTTTTCTTCAATATTCATAAAAATTATTATTTTTATTTATAAAATTATGGATCTTAAACCCACCACCGGAAGTTGACTAATGTTTGCGCAAAGCAAAATAACAATATTTGCGCAAATCGCAGATATTAGACGATTATTGGTAGTCGTTCAAACATGCAAAGAGCAAAATCTCAAGTGAACACTCAAGATCCATCAAAAATTTTGAATATTTTCAACATAAAGTTGATTTGATAAGACAGCATGTACGAAAAATGAGACTCAGCTGTTATACTCTTTAATTAATAACTGCGGTAATTTTTGTCCGATTTTATCAAACGAAGTGTCAATCTCTTCACAAAAGAATGCACTTTCAGAATGTCACCACTTGTTTTATAGTTTTTAATTAAATTTTGCAATTATGAATGGTCAAACTTGAAAAAAATGAAAAAAGTAATATCTTCCTAGTTTACCCCATCAGAACTCATAACATATAAGTTTGAACAAAATTTTTGTATAACCTTTTTTGTATAACCTTCCTAAAAACACTCTAGAATTTTAAAATAGGTTCAAACATATTTGGGTAATCAATAATTTTGTGTGAAAAGATCAGAAAAACGTTTTTGTCAAATAAAACAAGTTTGGAGGATACGAGAAATAAAAACAAAGAATTCTGAGTTCTACTCAACCTAGTGAACAACTTAGACTATGTATTTACTCGGGTGTATTTTCATTGTTGGACTGTGTAATTATTGTGTTAAGTTAAAATACTAAATGATTACAAATAGTCATATTGTGACACCTATGACTCTTATCACAAGCATGAAGTAAAACAAATTTATTGGTTTGAAAAATGATATCTTGTTGTAGAAGAATAGTCATAAAAATAATTATTTTTAATAAAAGAAAAACATCATTGGACATAGGCATTGTGTTAAATTTTTCACTTCTTTTGAAATCGTTTGACAATATTGACAAACAGAAGGGACAGTTAATGGTAAATTTTTATATTTGCTCTTTGACAGAAAGCTTTCCAACATTTAAATCGTTGCTGTGTTCACATAACAATACAACACAATGAAAATTTCTTACGGACTCTCCGTTTATTGTTAATAATCAGTAGTAATTCTGCTATTTAGACTAACATGACTGTAGTTATAGCTGCAAACTTTTATTAGATACAACAAATGCATATAATTTTGGGCCTACAATTTTATTTTGCAAAACATGTACGATTTAAAAATTGTAGAAATAATAGAAGAAAAAAAAACTGTATTGTATATACATATGTACATACTCGTATACATACATACATAATTGACTTCAGCTACTAACGTTGTTGCTGCCGCTTGCAGTCGTTGAATTTTGGGTGCAACAACCGCATTTGTAGTTCATGAACGGCCACCGAACCTAAAGGCATAAACAAGTAAAACAAAAACACCAACAACAATAACGAAATAAAATAGAAGAAAAAGAAAAAAACAACAAAATGAATAAATAAAAATGAAAAAAGAGAAGAAAAAAATGAAAAAAAAATATAAGAAAACCGTATAAAATAAAAGCAAACAAAGTTTCAAAATTGACAAACTATGAGTACCTCTTAGACACAGAAAGATACACGCTCTAACGTACATAGTGATTGATAAATACACATTCGCACACAAATGTCGACAAATGTTTGTTCATGTTGTATCTATGAATATTGTTTTCGTTGTTGTTGTTGTTGTTGTTGTTGTTGTTGCTATAGTTGTTGTATGCATGTTGTAAGTGGGCTTTTAGTTTTTTTTTCTTTGCTTTGTTTTCGTTCAGAGAGGTGCACTCTTGTTTCTTGCTTTGTGCACCCCCCGTACAAGTGTAATGCACTCGTACAAGTACATTTTGCTGTGGCACGTTGAAAGTAAACACACAACAACTACACAAAAAAAAAAAAAGAAAAGAAAAGATACGTAAAGATTCAATTCATTCTATAGAATACAAAATAGAACTCGTACGCAATACAATAGACAAAAATTATGTGCATATGCAGTATTGTATGCACATATATATGCATGAATGTATGTTTGTATGTATATAGTTGGAGCAGTAAAAAAGAAGAAAAATGTAAAACATAGAAGGAGAGGCACAAAACTTAAGGCACAATAAAAGAAATAACGACACATCACAAAATCCTCTTCAATGCACAATGCATTGCAACAAATGCAATACCCAGTCAACCTTTTTTTTTGACAGTTTTGATCATATTGAAAATTTGTTCAAATTCATTGTGATGAATTCAACTCTGCTTAAGAGTTCACTATATTACTAGATATATCACTGTCTATGTTACTATCTTTATATTACTGGCTTATCACTAGTTATTCTAATATTCGTATTGTATTAATTCCTACAGAGTTTTTGTATTTGCATTTACATTTGCATTTTGAATAAGCTGGCATATGTACATAAATCCGTTATAGTTAGCCTCGCGTTATCCCATTCTAGCAAGTATTCGTGGACTGTTACAACGAACTCTGACCGCTTTTGATAGAAAATGTTCATTGGGTTAATAAATTGTAGAGTAGGTGTATGTATGTATATGTAAATATGAATGTTTTGTCTTGGGTTTGTGTGTATGTGTGTGTGTGTGTGTGTGAAGTAATTGTATTGAAAGCATTTAAAGGTGAAGGGGGTGGCGAAATGCAAACAAAAAAAAAAAAAAAAGAAAAAATAAAGAAAAAACAACAACATCAGTGAATAATTTAAATAAACAAGCAAAGCGATATGCATGCATAGCCAATTATTTTTGTATTCAATTTTTTTCTACTCTTTCAGAAAAACTCACAGCACACACACACAATCGACTTTTACAAAGATGAAATACAAAAAAAAAATAGAAAAGAGAAGAATGAATACACAAAAGAAGAAGAAGAAAAAAAGTTGCACAAGTACATACTTTGAAATTTCAGCACAATGCAACATGAATTCAAAAGTATTTCCTAGATTCGAATCTTAGCAAAATTTAAGTTTTTTTGCAATAAACTACGCCAGAGAAATGGATTTTCATTTAAAATCGAATCTACAAAGATTTTTAGTTTCTTACGGTAAATGCATTAATTTCACCGTTAGTTAGTTTTTCAGTAAGAGAAAAGGAAAGAAAATAAGAATCAGGAGAATTGAATAATTTCTAGCGTTTCTAAATTCCTAGACTTTTTATGTCCCGGGAAATCGGGCTGGAATTATGAAGGACTTGTCATTGTGCTTGGATTTTCTTGGCAGCCGATGGAATGCTTTTAAAATATAAGTTTGCTTACCAAACTTAGCTCTCAGCAATGTTTTGAAACCCAGAATGGAATTTACCGCGTTGTTCCATTCATCCAATGAAGACTGAACAGAAACATTGAAGAAATACAGTCTAATAATACCTCTGGCCCTCAAATGCACCAAACGGTGTTTCTTTAATGTGAATTGGTGGCTTCTGAACTGTCTTTCTCTGCTGTAAGTAATCTGGCATTGGTCGGCCCCCTGGAACTGCTGGATGTATACACTGACGACTCTTAATACAATAATGGGGTTAGAAGCGGAGTATACTCTGGGAAACTGTACCTAAACATTTATCTCCGACTGCCGGATTACTGTAGTGTATTTCAAGCGAAGGTAACAGTCATTTACCGGGCCGCTTAATGGATCCTCGTTAACGGTGCTCCTTTCACCAGCATCTCGGTCTTCTCCAACAGTCAGCCGCCATAAAATCTCTATCGAGCGTTGTAAATAACACTAGGATCGTTAGAGAATGTCGCCGCTGTCTCAACTATCTTTCTGGGCGCTTTAGGATTTCACTGGTCTGGATTCCCGGCCACAGTAACATTCCGGGAAAGTGTAAGGCCGTCGAGCTCGCCAGAACTGGTGAACTCCTTCCGGAATCATCTTCTCCAATCGACTTGGGTATGCCACTTGCCTCGGTAAAGTTGGCCATTGACCGGAAATTCTTTCGAGAGGCCAACCTATCCTGGGTCAATGAGGAGTCCTGTTCCACCGTTAGACTTACCTGGCCCTTGATGGATAGAAGGTATACCAACCAATTACTTGGACTTGGATGTGGCATTTTCTTAATCATAGTGGCCATGCTTACATGTAATTATGTTATGGGTAGACACGCGGAAACGATGCGGCTTCCATTTAACGACGTCTGCCGTGGGTGCAGGATACTGTTATCCACTTTCTTTGTTAGTGTCCATCTGTTGCTTGGTGCAAATATGGATTATTTAGCTCTCCATTTCTTGTCAGCTTGATGGAGCTATCATCTATTGATGTCAAAATAAAGCCTCGTTTATCAAACTTTCTTGCTGATAGTCGTACGTTTGTTGTGCAGCCCTTGCGCTGACCAACTTCTTTCTCTGCCCTGGTTTTGGTAGAAGTTGGTGTGTATAGGGATTGCTTTTTCCTGTGGCATCACAACGGGCAGCTATGCGTGCTCAATTTAGCTTTTTGATATCAGAAGCTATCACTGCGATCTAATCTAACCTCCTACCAATAAATAGAATTTCATTTGACATTGTGTAATGGGTAGATATGCGAAGAGACTTAGCTTATCTTTACATGTCTTCTGCAGAGGTTGTAGATTTTTGAAAATAACCAATATGGTTCGAGTCAGCCTTTATCTATAATCCAAGGGATTAATCACGAAATTTAAATAACTTTCAACGTGATTTTCAACTTGATTTTAGAGAATTTATATTTTAATTACAAGCTGATACTCAAATCACATGCATACATACATACATAGTTGGTCATTGTGACCTAACTTCTCACGCCACTTGTATATGTTGTGTGTGTGTTAATTTTATACATGAATGATAAGACCTACAGTTTAAAGTCGACTCGGAACGATAAACTTTTCATGGCAATTTTATTCACACTCATAGTTTTTGCCAGAAATCTGTTAAGAGGAAGTGGCTGAAGAAATATTGTTTTATATTTCGTTTAGTTGGAGAAGTCTAACATGAGGCTTGAACCGTGGCCTCAGGTGTAATAAGCCAACACAATACCTATTAGATTACGGCGTCTAGTCTAGCACTTACAATTCAATTCATATTGTATCGCAATGAAGTAACCCATTAATGCCCGAATTATTATTATTTTTTTTGAGTTTTAGCACCAGATTTTAAACACGTTATGCTTGTGGTCTAAGAGACACACTTTGTTTAGCAACTTTGTGAGCAAATAGAGGTAAGGGGGTGTTTTAGCCTGGCAACTTAAGTTGCTACTGGGCACTAATGGGTTAAGTGAACTTTGATTTAAATAGCTCCTATCCTATGCTGCTTTATTTATTTATTTATTACTTTTTTTTTCTCTGAGAAGGGTAAAACAGTGAATTGAAATGGTGAATTAAAAAAAAAATTAATAAAAAATAGAGCAGAAACAGTGCTGGCTAAAAATCTGTACCGGAAGACTTGCTTATATTAGGATACGTAAAAAATGCTTTTTGAATTTAAAATTCGAAATAAAAATATAATAAAAGTAAACAAATAATTCTATGCCTATGTATGAGAGAGACAATTTATAATAAAATAGCATAATTAATTTTAAAACAACACCAACAACAACAACAACAACAACAGCAAATATAGTTCATTATTTAATAAATTTAAGATAATTAAATAAGGAATATTCAAAGCGATAAATGAGTTACATTTGAACTCAATTACCATGGTTAATACCACACATTTTAATTTTAATTTCTTTAACTTCTTCTTTACAATTTCTATGAACCCGCTTTAAAGCATACGAATGATAATTAGTAAAATGTGAAAATATTATTTTCATTAGAGCTCATTTCATTGAAATAATAATCTGAAAGGAATAAACAATTCAGAAATCCATTTGAAAAATTGTAAAAAAAATAAATAAAAACGAGGAAAATACAAAAAAAAACCAAAAAAAACAAAAATTCTTTGAATTTTGTTTAATTCCCTTTGATTAGTAAGGCATCTTGTTCTACACAACAGTTCAGCTTAATTAACAAGTCTATGGTATACGTACATACATACATACATACATAAACAAAGTTACAAAAACAACAACATAATTAAAACGAGACTCGAGTTATTTTGTGAAGAATTATTTTGAATTTATGAATTCCTTATTTCAGTATTTACTTTCATTTTGTCTGAAAACGTCTAAGAACCATTCACTTCTGTTACTCCAAAGGACTTTGAAGTGGAATTTACTTACAGTCTCGGTAAATGTAATAAGAATGACGTTAGGATATTATTAGTAAAATTTAATTATGTTACTGATTAAATCATTATAATTTCATATTGATGTGTGAAAACTATTAATTAAAAACTATTCGGGGTTATTTAGCTGACGTTTGTTTATAACATTTTTAAGCCGTCACACTATTATGTAGTCTTCAGTGATCTAGAACACATAAAATTATTGTAAATTAAATTTGTAAGAAATTTTATTCAGACAAATATCTACCATAATCTAGATTTTTAAAACTAAATTTTCTATTAAAAAAAATTAAAAAAATTACATGAACGTTGCGTAAACATGTAAGATTTGTGAAAACCTATTCAAAACGCATATTAAATCTAAGACATAAAATTTCAAAGCTTTAGTCAGGATTTCGACCTAGCTTCTCCCACTGTGTGTGCGTTAATTTTATACAAAAGTGGCAGGACCTACAATTTTTCTTTTTCCCAATCACCATTATAGACACGAACTCCCGATAACGACTTGTATGCGCACGTTAACAAACAAAATTTTCGAATTTGAGAAGATACCAACCCACTTAACACCCAAGAGTGTCCAATGTATCCCAAACTTTGAAAACATTCTTGGTCAGGCTATCATTGCTAACAGAAAGCTCTATACGATGGATGATGTAGATACCAAAAACATGTGGTTCAACAGGATGACGCTTCCGTGAGAGCGACAGTAGCGACACTAGATGTCCTACACGATCGGTTTGAGGGCATGAATGCCTCGCGTTGAGCTGATTGAAACTGGCCACCTACATTGTGAGATTTGAGCTCGTTAAACTTCCTGCAGCAAATGTTCATAAAGTTTCGAATAAGCTTCAAGCCATAGCGGATAAGCTTAAAGCCAACATTAGCCTATGCCATCAATCAAATTCAAAGTAATTTATGAGCCAGAGTCATGGAAAGTTGGACATTTCGGATGGTCTCCATACAGAACAGATTTGAGCGATATAATGTTCCATACATAGCATCAGTAAGTCTTTCAAACGAATAAAAAATTTCGATGATACCTCACACACACTGCGTTTTATTTAAATTTAAATACGGATAGAGCTTGGGAAAGCCAAAGCTGAAATGATCAAAACCTATTTGTGTATCGTTTGAAAGATTTGTCCCTTAACTTTGCAAAAATATTTCAATTTTCAAAATTATTAAAAAGATCTGAGTAACCAATAAATTTGTTTGTAAAGTTGAATACAAAACAGTTTTTTCAAAATAAATTAAGTTTTTGAGGGCCTAAAAAAGTTCTACATTTCTGTTCTCTTCAACTAAATTTACAATTTTCAACAGAGTGGTTAGTCAAGTGAGTATTTATAGTATTTGCGCAGTGTTGTTAGAGTGATAGAGAGAAGAAATTTTATTACCTCAAGCTGCGTTATGTAGTTTCGTTGCAGTGACTAATAGTTATCAGTTACCTCTTCATTCGTTTTTTATGAGACCATAGCTCCGATTCACTGTACATTTTATTGGAATTAGTAAAGTAAACTGAAAAGGACGAGAGAAAAAGGAAGTAAAACGTGTTGATTATTTTAAGTATAACAGAACAGAGTCTCTGGTTAGGACACTAGATCTATACAACAAGGGAAACTAATATGTTCTGAAACGAATCGCAAATATCATTACAAAAAGTTGAAATTATTACAAGAAGCGGAAAGCATTTCTGGAGGCATTCAGTTATAAAAATATGAGAAGCCTTTGTTTGAAAGATAACAAATCCCTCACAATTTATGTCGCAACTGCGACTTGCTTGTTATCTTGTTTTACTAACTATTTTCTTTACTTTTAATGTCTATTTCGGGTTTGTTTACATCGTGTCAAAAAAAACGGAACAATTTTTATGAATAATTTGGTTTTGACTTCACAGTGCCTTTAGAAAATCTTAAGAAAAACCTTCTTATAGTCAGGTTTCTGGGTTTATAATTTTGTCAGCAAGTGTCATCTGTTAAATTGTTTATGTGTACGCATGATTATTGTTGAATAGAAATAGAAATCGAAATTGTTAAAACATAATGTTGCAATACTGTACCATAAACACTGTAATTGTAAAGTGCGTGGTGTATGGAAAATCCTATTAATAGGTTTTGCTGCTACGTTAGTTTCCTTATCATACTAATGAATACATACATATGTACATATGTATGTATAACATAGCATATAATGTACATACACATATATACATATTTAGTTGTGTACATGTATGTGTACTTATGTGTGAAAATGTATGTTTTTGTATGTACATTTTACATTTTGGGCCATAAGTAATTGCGATTAAAGATGTCAGAATAAACAAGAGCATTAATTTTACAAATTCACACACACTCACACTCACACATAGACACTAACATTGTATACGTATGTGCAAACATTTGAATTGCTTGCTTTAAAATTTTAATTCAAAAATGTCTCCATTCTCTGGCATTACCACCCAATCTACATCTTGAACTTCATATTTATACAGCCACCATGTTTTACTCTTGTAATGAAGCAACATAACCTAAAATGCTACGATTACTGCTGGGACTTACTTACGCAGTTGTAGTAGAGATGTCTTCTGTAACTATTTCTATAATACATACTCATACTTATACGCATACCAAGTAAATTTATTTGTTTAAAACGGATATTGTGTATTTTACATAGTACAACTGCTATGCATACAGTAGTGGACAAAAGTGGATACAAAAAAGGTGGAATTTTGTTGTTTTGTTTTCGTTTAAAAAACAGGAAATATATACAAAGGGTGGGCCATTCAAGAATTTGTATTTAAAAATGTTAGAAATGGAATATTATTTGGTTCATATCAGTGCCGTGACTGGCCGCGCATTACCTCATTCAATCGGACCAATTTTTCTGCACTTTTTCGAGGGTGTCACGGCAATGGCATCAGGAATGTTGGCCTTCAAATTCTTAATTGCCTCTGGTTTGTCGGTATAAGAGTTTTCTTTAATGGCGCCCCACAGAAAATAGTACAACGGTTTCAAATGGAAGCTTCTTGGCGGCCAATTCGGCTAAATAAACGGCTATCAAACGTTTGACGAAATACATCGATTGTGGCATGAGATGTGTGGCAAGTTGCACCATCCTGTTGAAACCAAATATCGTTCACATCAATACCGCGAAGAACAGGTACAAAAAAAAAATCGGTTATCATGGTGCGATAGGTGTCCCCTTTCAGCGTAATAGAATACTTTGAAAATGTCCGAATAATGCCTCCGCTTCACGAGCCAAGCAGTCACTTGCTTGGCTTTAGGTAAGACCACGTGTTGGCTTTCGGAGCAGCAAATACGCCAATTTTTTTGCTTATTAATGTATCCACGAAAATGAGCTTCATTCGAAAAGATGATTTGCTTTGGCAAAATCAACATCACCGTGCAGTTTCTCGTTGGCCCATTTAGCGAAGCGAAACAACATCAACTTTTGAATCAATTGAACTTTTTGAGGCGTAAAACCGAGACCTTTTCACAAAATTCGACGTAAGCTAGGGCATGAAACGTTCAACTCTTGAGAATGATGACGATTTGATGTTGATGGGCAGCCACGATTTCGATATTTTAGGGTGTACTTACTCTACAATCATGCTTATGTCTTGGCGCATCAACCAGTTCCACGAATTTTAGCAATAAACTAGCGTATACCGGGCACTGTTGGTCTTTCTCTGCTACCAAATTTTGTGCGATATTTTCTTGCAATTTCCTTTTTTTTAAATTTTTTTTAGATATGTTGCAGTGCATTTGAGTATTTTTCTTATGCACTTTTGACCGCTAGTGTATATTACTCTTCTAGTGTAGTGTAATGGTATGATTCTATGGTAGGGATTGCTTATTTACATAGATTTTAAGTTTTGTGGATAAAATTACCAGTGGTGTGGTAGTAGAATGCTCGTTTCGGAGATGGAGCCGTTATGTTAATAATTTGCCAGCCTTATTATAGCACAGGTGCACAGTAATGCTGATTTGAATATTTTAATGAAATTCTTAGGTTGGATGATATGCTTATAATATGAAGTTATGATTAAAAAAAATGTATACCGTTAAACATTTAAAACTATGTTGAAACTTCTTACATACTAATTACGTGAAAGTGTAAAACATTGTTGATTTAGTATTTCGTTATTATATGTCTATGCTTCAAAATGCTATCAAAAGAAGGCATATCAGACATGCTCCTAATCCATCAGTTTTAGCCTTCCACTTGGCGTACAACTGACATGATGTTGAAAGATTCAGGCGGTTTCCCATAAAGAGCACAATGCATTTAGAATTTTTTATATCGTATTACAAAACATGTCGTATGTCGCTTATATTCCAACTCTGCTGAACTACTCTCTTAAAAAGTAGATTCGATTCGTTCGTTTTAAACATATTTTGTAATTCTGCCTAAACTCTCTCTTTAAGAATTCGATTGCTTTGTTTTAATCAATAAATAGAAAATATAATCATGATCTCTTTGCATCTGGTTGTTTAATAATAATTCTAAGGGACATTATTACAGCTTGCCGTTAACTAAAGGCAGGATTTTAACTGGCAGATAAATTCTTTTTCGTTAATATAAGTGAGAAGAAGAGTGAGAAGTGAGTGTTAAGCTAAAGGGAGAAAGGATTATGCTACCGGTAACTTTTAAAGTTGAGTTTATGCCTGAACTTGCCATATTATCCATTATTTTCAATATTGCAACTTGTAATATAAACAAAATGAGCAAATACATCAAAAACCAAGCCAGTCGTTGCCACTGCGTTTAATAAAAAAACTTGTTAAAGGAAGCAGTTTTATCGGCATTGCTGCGACACTGCCATATTTTTGGAAAAGTTAATTTTATTTTATTTGTAGATTGTAATAACGAAAAGAAGTTAAAAGTGACTTTACAGTTCAGCTTAACTAAAGTTACCTTTAACTAAACCCAACTTTAACGACAAGTTGTAATAATGGCTCTAAGGCTGTTAATTTGATCTACACAAGACTTAGCGCTCCTTAAATTCACATGCTACCGCAATCTTCATGAACACTTTCATAAAATATGACAGTGTAGTTATGCCACACCAGCTACAATCGGTGGCATCATCTTTCTTGTTGATTTTCTATTGTTCAAAAGGATAATAGATTACTCACTTGTTACAGTGATTATTATTCATACATTCATTGAACATAGAAGATACTCTTATAAAGTGGAAAGTATTTTCAGAACCATTCAGGTTACACAATCTGTTACAATTTCCATCTGTTGGACTTCTAAACACTCTTCCTTTAAGATCTAAAAGTTCCCCTCTTTCTCTTATTAATAAACTTGTAACACGTGATGAAAATAGTGAAGATTGAAGCGGGGTTTAAATCATAATTCAATTGAGAATAAATGTGAGGAAATTATGAAATTTTTGCAGCAAAGTTTTCAATAGTTTTAGAATGGGTTTGCTCAACAATTGCAATGATGATTAGCTGGATTTTCAGGAGCAAAATTAATATTCTCGCATATGGTATACCATTTATCCGGCCCATATACTTAGAATGACTGGTAGTCTGTGTTTAGGCATGCATAGCACTTTTTATTATAAGAAAATTGTAACTTCAAATTATCCAAATAGAGAAAAATTAATCAAGTTTCCAGATAGGGCATATAGGTAAGTGTATTAAATACATATCGCACATAACACGGTGTGACAGTGAAAATACACCTGAGTAACTATATAGCCTAAGTTGTTCACTTGGTTGAGTTGAATTTAGAAAACTTTTTTTATATCTCTCGTACCCCCCAAACTTTTTGACGAAAACATGTTTTTTTTTTGATATTTTCAAGGATTTAATTCGATCTGTTCAACACCGTTTTTTTTCCGTAAGTATATTATTTTGCGAGAACGAGCACATTTCCAATTTATATTATATTTGCAGCGCCCTGTGTATTACTTCAACGCTCGCTATGGAGATGATCTTATACCTTCCACCACTTGATTTGTATTGCGAGGGCGTGGCGGCTAAGGTTAGCAGGCGTCTCTGGGCAACAGGACAGTGGCATGAAACGGGCATTGGCTATACGAAGATACTTCGAGAATTTGGGATTGTCAGAAGCTGTGACTATATGACACCGCGATATGACTTCCCAAAGAATTTTAAGACATCCACTCTGGAAAGGGATGACTGGAGAAATGGTGCGACGCATCTCGCAAGAGTCTCCGTACAAATTTACACCGATGGCTCCAAGCTGGAGGGAGCAGTTGGGTATGGAATTTATTCGGAATCTGTCGTAATATCCCGATCTATAAGACTACCGAATCTCTGCAGCGTCTTTCAAGCGGAAGTGGCGGCTATTCAGGCTGCAGTGAAAATTATTGTGGATAAGAATCGGAAAATCACCATACTTAACACATAACCAAGCGGCTATCAGGGCATTGGATTATAATGTAATGAACTCCAAGACAGTATACGACTGTCGTAAATGTCTTAACTATTTGGCAAATCGATACGATATCTGTATCACATGAAAATATGTAACTGTGATCTCACAATGGGCCCTGTGTGCGGCCTAAGTGTGTCTGCTCATGACTCCATCGAGGAACCGCCATTTCTACCTACCTACCGACCATGATTATATTCACAACCAATAATACCAACACCTCTCTTGACGCGCATACCATACCAACCACTTCAATGAATCCCTTTATGATTTCCATTCCTTAAGAATCCACTATATGTTGCGACTGGCTGTGCGATTTTATTGTTTTGTTGTGCAACTAAATGCAACCTGTAGCCGATGCCTTAAGTCAATCACATGCTGACTCACCACATGCAGCAAAATTTCTCATTTGCATTAGGTTACTTCTTGAAAAGGCCCTTAAAGGAGCTTTAATTTCACTATCTGCAACTGCATTTGTCATTAACAAAATTATAAAGCCTAGTCACAGTCTAGTAGGTAGCACCTAGCTTATTAGACCTCATGCTCAGACATCTCGAACAAAATAAAATATAAGAAATATTTCCTTGCTCTCAGGACTCTCTGGCAAAATCTGTGAGAGTAAATAAATAAATTGCCATGGAAACTTCCTCAAATCTGTCGTTTCTACCTTCGCTCATGTACGAATAAAACTAACAAACACATGAGTGGTGTGAGTAGCTTGGGTGTAATTATTAGTGAAGGGCTGTAATGACTAATCAAGTATGATGATCCAGCACAAAAAGTACATTTCGTGTCCCTGTTTTTTTCTTAATTGAACATTATTTCACCTGCTTTCACTGTGTACAAGGGACAACTTTTATGCGATCAGAATTCTTCTAGATGGGGCAAGTTTAGTGGTAAGAATTACATTTGAATGCACAAATTAGCAGAATTAATAACAGAATTCTGAAGAATTACTACGAATTTTAATTGTATTTCAATGGTGAAACCGTCTAAGTTGATAAAGAAATAAAGAAAACAAAACAAAAACTATTTTTGTAAATAAAATATGGTGGACTTAGACCATTTAGAACACGAAACCACTTAGAACATATTAAAAAAAAATAAAAAATAATTGTCGCCAATATTTGTTTATTTAGGTTTTATTTAAATTAATCAGCAATATTTCTTCGTGTGTTTATTTTCTATTTTATTGAGTTCCATTTTAGAAGCACGTGTGCCTCCCACACAGTAAATATTCCCAAAGCACATGCAGATACCACACGCTTCTTTTGAAAAGCAAAAAAAAAAAAAAAAATAAGAAAACAAACGAATATTCATCAAGTGTTTTTCAAAATTAATTAACAAAATTCTTTAGAAAAAGACTGCATTAAATGGAAATCAAATAAAATATGTTCTCTGAAAAGCGTACAACAGCAGCAACATTTTAACATTTTAACAATTCAAACTAAAGTAATGACAAATTCTGTATAAAATATGAAAGAAAAAAGAAAAAACTAAAGAAAACAAGTACAATTCTATTTGCTTATGCTGGCTAGTATTCAGTTCATTCAGTTCAATTCATTCATCATATTCATGACATATCTTCCACTAACAATTACCATGTTGAGCTAACCAGTTGTATTTATACGGCAGTAGCTGTTAATACTTTTGTAGATTAAAAACTAAAATTTGTTCGAAATTCAAAGAGGAATACAGCGCATAGTCTCTCCTTTGCAATGTAGAGAAGCATTTCAATGGAAATTGTGCGTGTTGTCATTCTCGAAACGAAAATTAAGCCATAAACGATACATACATACATAATTGGTCATTACAATCCTTTAGACTGGATTGCGATATAGCTTCTCACACCACTTGTGTTGTGTGTGTTCATTTTTTTACATGATAGTTGGGACCTACAGTTTAAAGTCAATCTGGAACAACCGATTTTCGATAGACTTTTTGTGACAATATTTATTAACTTTCTGCTGAGAGGGAGTGACTGAAAAAATATTTTTTTCGTTTTTCGTTTTATTGGAGACATCTGACCTATAGTTTGAACCGTGACCTTACGTCCAATCAGCCAAGACACTACCAACTAGACTACGACCACTACGACAGCAACGGTGATAATATACGCCCTTATCGGCACTTCAGTGTTTTCGGTAAATTAACTTAAGTGAGTTGGTGCTCAATTGGATTAAACTGTGTGTAGGTTTATCTGGTAATGGTTGGTGTCCATTGCTTTAAAGACGTCTTTAACAATTTGCCATGACAGACACTATTCTCAGCAGTTTTCAATAAAAAGTCTGTCATGAAAAGTTTCTTCATAATTCGTCCGTTCGCTGCCCACTTTGAACTTTAGGTGTCGTCACTGTATAAGTAGAAGTCGCCGTAGTCTAGTAGGTAGTGTGTTGGCTTATTAGACGAAAGGCCAGGGTTCGAATCCCCGTCAGACATCAAAAACGAAATATGAAAAAAAATATTTCTTCGGTGGCTTCCTCTCAGCAGATTTCTGGTAAAACCCTGAGAGTAAATAAAATTGCCATGAAAAGTTTCTAAAATCTGTCGCTCGGAGTCAACTGTAAACTGTAGGTCCCGCCACTCATGTATAAAATTAGCACACACAACATAAGTGGGTGTAGAAGCTAGACCGTAATCCTGACTGGAGGGTTGTAATGGCCAATTATGTATTATGTATGTATGTCGTCACTGTATTGGATTAAAATGGCAAATTTTCTGAAATATCTTTTGAAAACTCTTTAGTTACTTATATGTCCACTTGGCCTTATTGGGGTTAAATTGAAAATATTTGTGTGCGTGTAGCAATTTGGAAAAGGAAAACCCCTATTAAAACAAATATTTTCTTATCGCTCAATAAACACATGTGGGTGGCAGTCTGAAATTAGATTACTTGTATGTGTTGTTCTAGGTAATTTACCATACATACATACATAATGTATATTGTTAATAATAATTTAATAAAAAAGTTGATTCATAATTTATTAAATTTCATTGAAATATGAAACAAAAGAAAAAAAATATTTTTCTTCTCCTATGCTATGCTACCGATGGCAACCTTAATTTCTTCAGTCTGATTATGTCGTGATAACGGTCACGTATACAAATTATAAGTTTCAAGGGTCTTCTATTCGAAGAAATAATTGTTTTAACGAAAGTGAAGAAACAATTTATGATGAGGAACTCAATACATTTTGTTTTTTTGGCTTATCACTACATTTGCATAGAAATTCTCAAAACTTAAAAAGTTAAGAAGAAAAAAAATTTAAATGAACTGACCACAGAATAGTTCAAAGAATTTTGTTTGTAGATTTTATTGAAATAAAATTCTGCATAATATTCTGAAATAATGTTTCAGTAAAGCCGAATTAATTTGTAATTAATCGAATACCCAACCGTCTGTAATTTTCAGTAAGCATTTGCATTTATAAGCGGACGTTACATTCCTTGAAGTTTGGCAAATTCTTCCATAAAATTTTCAAAAACTTTTTAACCCAAATGTACTCATTGCTTGAACATGATCATTTTAGAAGTATTTTAATATTATTTTGAAAGCAAAAGGGGAAATAAAAAACAGTGCATTTATAGGTTTTTAAAGATTTATTGAAAAAAAGTGAATAGTTCCTCCATTATACTTGTGAATCTGCCAAGCATTATGTACCGCCAAATCCACACAGTGTGTTATGATGGGAAAATACCATTTTTTTCCTTTTATAGCAGTACGATATAAGCTTAGTTCTGATCAGAACGATCCACAATTCGGGCTGTTCGACTTGAATTTCTTTTTTTTTTTGTGAGTACCGCTTAGCAGATCCTAGGGGATTCATTCCGATTGCATTAGAACAAAATGTAGCAATACTGTTATCGTTATCAATATCAGTATTATTATCTTGAATAAATCATAACTGCCGCGAATAGTTTTTTTTCATCTCCTTAGATTCGCGCAAAGTGCTTCCAGGAATGCGGTTTACTCTAATTGTACCAGTACGTGCATATTATTTTTTTCAATATTTTCTAACAAAGCGATGGACGAAAAAAGTTATCAAAGAACAAATGAAATTTTTGGTTTCTCCATTTTGATCGCACGTCGTCGGCATATTCAGGTACGACAGAGGTTCCAACACCCAGCTCCGTGTAAGTTTCACTGATATTTGTAAGGCTCGAACCAGTTTATATAGCTTTGACGTGTCGTACATACCTATAACTTAAAGCCATAACGAATTGCCATGAATATACTGCTTACAACCATGTCTACTTGTGTATGAAACCATGTCTTCATCTACGCTGTGTTCAAACATAGCAACATAAGTGGACAAGTCTGTCTTCACAAAGTGATATTTTTTTATTTTCTTCAATTTCTTCCTTTTTTTAAACGAGTTTCTCTAACTGAGAGAGAGAGAGGATATCATCCTCTGTGTCCCAATCACTATCAAAATTGATTTTTTTAACAATTTTCATCTCATTTTTTTGTCATTTATGACCGTACAGCAAATCTCTTAGGAATCGGCGTAGTCTTCATCAATCGCGGCCGGAATCTATTCGTCTGTGACACCCCACAGTGCATTAGATGTCCATAGGGACATACTAATGAAGAGTAGAATTATGATGTATAGTGGAATGAGATGACCCACGAGGTGCGGAAGTTACTCGAGGTCTCCGATATATCGAAGTGTTACAGACAGCTCCTAGATTCATGTACAACCCCCATTGTAACATACAATAATATAGTGCAATACACACAGGATAAATCTCCACCGTCTGGCAGGAAAGGTGTATCTCCTCCATAACAGGCTCATACGATATTGAAGAGTATAACGATGAGCTTATAAATTCAAGCAATACATACAAATAACGCAGTATCTGTTCGGATAATACTAGCTTGAGAATTGCCTATCATGTATCAAAACATGCACATAGCGGCTGTCGATTATACATAGGCTCTCCATTTCGAGGTATAGAGGCGACCGATTGTGAAAATCAATACGGCTATAGAAATCTACCAAAGAATACCTTGTATTCTGGAAGTGTTCGTAATCCATCCAAAGATATGATTCCTTTGCGTATCAGAAGCCTAATGGATTTGTTGTATTGTTCGCGGTTTGTCGCCATACATTGTATACATGGTTAGATAGGGCTAGCTAGTTGGGTCTTATTAATTGCTAGCAAGCGACAAAGGTGTCAAACGCCAGATTACGATGCAACGTATGTTAACAAAACGAAATACTATGTAATAAAAAAATTGAATTGTCCATTCACGACAGCACGTCCGGTCCCGTTACGCTAGGATAACTTTCGTCCAACGGTTCTGTAAGTGCGTGCGGTTCCCTGAATAACGGAGACTCAAGAATACAGAATACAGTGTCTTGGAACATCAACAGACACGAACCATATAAACATATTTTACTTCCTCTCAGACAAAGTTTCTGGCGAAATACTCTGAGAGAGTATTTAACTATTAATCGATATTGGCACGATGAAAAGGTATATTCTCCAAAGGAATAAATATCTGTGTGGTTTTGGAGCGAATATAACTGTATGGGTCTTCAACCAATCTTCACGAGCCATTCATGAGTAGTCCAAGGAGAGCGCACCACACATAGCGCGATAAGTGATTGGATTGAAAAGCTATGGTCGTAATCGATGCCATAGGGAGAGCCAACACATATATTGATGCATTTCCTATCGGCGGTATTCCTCCTTCAATTGCAGTTCTTTGCCAGAGCAGAGAAAACTTGTGAGTAGTACGATATGAAAGACAAAAAACTTGTCGATGCATGATAAATTTAGTTTTTCAATAAGCACGTCGAATTATGGAGTCGACTTTATAATTCTTGCCTGTAAAGATCTGATTTCTCACAAACATCTCGTATAGTAATTTCTGGGCAGGAGGAAAACACAAAATTACCTAAAAAAATGCACGATAACAATAAGGGTGTAAGAAACTAGGATGTAATCCAGACTGAAGGGTTGTAATGGCCAATAAAAGAAATGTTTGAATATTGTAATGCCTTTCAATGCGGTTAAAGACCAAGCACACAAACGATGGAGCACTTTTTGTGTCATTGTCAGCTTTTTGGAGGATGACCAGACATTACTCGTTTCAGAAGTGTGTACAAAGCTACAGACTTCCGATTGAAAGTTTTCTGATAATATAAGCGTAGCATAAGTGCAGTTAAGCTGGATTCAACAGAAAAACAGAACAAAAATTTTGTTCCGAAACAATTTTTCTTTGTATGGAGTTTGACGTTTCTCTTTTTGAGAGAGAGATAGGAAGAGAATAAATTTTGTTCGGCATAATTTCAGCTTGAATTGATTTAATTTTAATTTTGTTCCGAAACAATTTTATAAGCAAATTTGATAGAAAATTGATAAAATAGTAAAACTAATACGTCGTTTACAAACATATTTCATATTGGCCTGTGTTTCCACAACAATTGTTCGAAGTGGGAGAATCGTTTCAGAACAAACTCCCAAAATACTAAAATTGTTTCGGAACAAACATTTTATTCCAAAAACATGGGTGAATCCAGTTTTACTTACCAACAATTTTCTCATTTTGTTTGCTTTCTCATCAAATCTTTAAGTGTCATATTGGTGATCTTATTATAATCTATTTTATTGCATATGTATGTACATATATATGTATATATATAGTATATTTATAATACATAATTTTTTTTTTTTTTTGTAGATTTGTCTGTTAAAAGTCTTTTTGAAAGTGTTTTAACAATTTGTAGAATTCACGAAAAAAGAAGGGAAATGAATTATAAATTTTAACTATCGGACTTTATGTGTGTGATAAAACTTAAATGAAATGAAAACGTTTAAATGAAAGGCAGTCTAATAAAAATCAGATTAAATTTATTTCATTTTTTTTCATTTGACAATGGGGCTTAGAATGATCATCAGTTTCATTCATTTTCTTTCTTTTCAGTTAACTTTTTTAGATACGTATTCGGTGTTCTCTTATGCCTTCTTTTAAACAGCAAGTGATAGTAAAAATTTCAGAATAGAAGACAGATTTATGTTCCATTGATTTACAATACTTCTTACCGTATATACTATGCACACAACCATACATACGTATGTATATATGTATGTCGTATTGTGTTTCAAACTATCCCGATGATATGATAGTTTAAAATTTTATGGAATAAATGCGTTTGGGTGTGAAACTATCATATGAATTACAATTTACAAAAACAACAACAATGCATTGAAATATTAACAAAAGCGTTACGATTTTCAGCAGTAAAAAAAAAAACTTCACAGAGATTTTTTCATAAAAGAAGCAATAAATGTAACGAGTTTTATTTCTGTATGCCAATGTAATAAATCGTTTATGAAATGCAATAATAAAAGAAAGAAAAAAAAAAAACATTAAAATCTTATCAAATAAAAAGAAAAACAAAAATATAAATCAGCCATCGTTCAGTCAGTCAGTCATTCATTTGTTTAGTCAATCATTTCTTTGGGATTGTACTTTGAGAATGAAAGACGGTGAAAGAAAAAAAAAAACGAAAAAAAATCATAAAATTTTCTCCATGGTTAGTTTATTCCATCTTAAGATTTCATAACGTTTTGCTTGCTAAATACATATGCATTGGGTGACTGGTAGAAAAAAAAATACGTTGAATTTATGAGTGCTTATGTCAATGGAATGATCTTTTAAGCTTCACTTAAATAGAGCAGCACATACAAATGCGTATTTATTTCTATTATTGTTATACACAAACATAAATTGTATATACAAACATACATATATAAACGAATAAGAGCATTATTTTGATTTTTAAATTTATTGTCACGTTTTCTAGCAGATCTAGTAAAAAATGCACAGAAGTTAGATGTTAAATAAAATTAGATTTTTTATGTCTATCTGGGATTTTATGTGCCTGTCTTTAAGGGAAGTTGTACTATAACTATCGATAACTTACTAATATTCTATCTTTACTGCAAAAGAAAAAATTTTTAAAAGGAAGAATCAAAAACAATTTTCCATGACCATGGCAGTTAACGTATATTTCTTGTCAACGTAGTCAATTGATTCGTTGATATTGCAACACAAGATGCAAATCAATTATTATCATTACAATTATTTCTCTTTTTTTCTTTACTCATTAATTTTAATTCATACTGTGTAACTAAGACTGAGTATCTGTTCCAAACTGTTGCATTTGTTTCGCGAATGGTCTTAATTCCAGGGACCATCAGTTTTCTGAATAATCTTATGGCCTTTCTTCTTCAACTTGCAGGGCTTCTTAAACTATTTTCATCCACCGTTAAAAATTTTCAACTTTTTTCACTACACTTTCGGCCATTAAGATCTGATCGTATATGAACTTTCTTTGCATTCGGTGTTCCTTGAATCGCCATCACACAATAGGTTTTCAAGCCTCATATTCATTGATTCAGGCATTTGGCGTCCTGGCAACATCAAAAGTGATATAAGTGACCCCTATTGTCAATCCCGGACAATGAGGTCTGGAAAAGTGGTGCGATCCACCTAGCAGGGGATTCTGTGCAAATCTACACCGACAGTTCGAAACTGAATGGAAGTCTATAAGACTGCCAGACCACTGTAAAGTCTTTCAGGCGGACGTGGTGGCAATACAGACTGCGGCGAAAATTATTGAAGATGGAAACATCACCATACTATCCGATAGTCAAGCGGCTCTTAGAGCTCTAAATTCTAAAGTGATGAGCTCCAGGACTGTATACGGCTGTCGCAGAACCTGCCAGGCTGGACAGGACAATCGAACTCTCCGAGGAATTCGCGACTTTGGGCATCCCTATGAGAACTTGCAGACTCATAATTAATAATGTGATCGTCGATTCCGTCACGGGTAGAAGGGACGCACAAAAGTCTTAAAAAAAGTGCTTAAACCCAAAGAGGTGAGCTCAGTGTGGTGTCCGGGGTTATTACGGGGCATTGTATTATGAGTACGCATGCGAGGCGCATTGGTCTTGGACACCTTGCTAACGACTTCTGCAGAAGCTGCTGAGATGAGGAAGAAGAGGAGACTGTCCTTCACTTGCTGGGTACATGCCCAGTTCTTTGTTTGCGAAGAAAGAAGTACTTGGGTGCTTAGTACATGAATAATCTGCAGGAACTCTCAAGAACTGATATTTGCAGCCTAAATAGCTTCATCAGGAGCTCTGAGTGGTTTCGAGACTAGAGGATAATGCAGAAATGTGGTAACAATGAGCCCCATTGAGCCCTCAGTGTGTCCCTCCAATTCTCTTGGATGGGCAACCTACTTTCCAGATATCTATATGCCTATATGGTTGGTATTATTAGATTATACATCTACCAATTATGTCTTTCCAAACACTTTCAGCAGACATTGTTCTCTTTTGGCTATAAGCATAGTTCGTTTTACTACAATATTTAGTTTAAACAATTGTTTTGTTGGTTATTTTGTATTGATTTGGTATTAACTGCTCATTTTTATGTAAAAAAAATTGTACTTTTCACTGCACGTTTCCAGGCTTACATGCATACATTTATGTATTATTGGTCATTACAACATTTCTGCCAGGATTACGATCTAGCCACTAACACTACTTATGTAGAGTGGTTGGTCCTGCAGTTCAACTTCGACTCGGAACGACATATTTTTGAGAAACTTTTCATAACAATTTCAATTTTCTCTCAGAGTTTTTGCCAGAAAGGTAGTCGCAGAAGAAATATTCTCTTTACATTAGTTGAAGACTGTGATAATACTTATATTTCTTAATAAATTTAGTCAAGGCTGGTAATTGAAAGCTACCATCTTTTATCTGCATTTTTTTGGTATTTTTTCCCCCCAAAAATTAAGAAGTTTGACATCATTTTCAGGAAAAAATTCTTTAATGTTTAAATAATTTATGCCAGTTTTGTTTATTGACATTCTGGGCAAGAAAATTCAATATGATGTTCGCTAGGACCGACATATTATTCAGTGCCTTGGCTTCTTAAGATGGTGCAAGAAATATTTCACTATTCACACCATATCCTGCTAATAATCGAATACAACTCTTATGTATGGGCTGGTGTCTCAATTTCTGTTTTGAGACTTCTCGACCGCGTACAGAAGTGGACGAAGGTTCTCGTTAATGACGGTAGAGTATCCAACTCAATTTATTCATTAGAACATCGTTGCAAGCCACATTTGTGTTGCACTGTAGCCACTACAACGAATTTTGCTCGAACAAAATAAGGGGATTTCTTCCCGAGAATCATGTATTCCTACGTAACAATCGTCTTTCTCGAAGAGCACGACCGTTTGTGATTGATTGACCAGTGATCGCACACTGTATTAGAGACACAATTAGTTCTTTATTCGTATGTTGAACACCCTTCCTGCAGAGGTGTTTCCTGTCACATATGGTACAAAGGGTTTCAAATCTAGAGTCTACAAACACTACTCCCTCTTTCCTCCTTCCCATAACATATTTGTCTAGTTCCAACATAATGCACTGCATGAGTAGGGGCGACCCATTGAGTGTTGGACGTACAAAAAAAAAAATAATTGCGTTTGGCCTTCCTACGGTAAATCGTCAAATCTGGCAGCTATGGGTATTAGCAGTTGCATCAAGCGTAAGAAACATTTGTCCACTATATTTGATCTTTAATGCCAAAAGCATAAACAAAATTCTTTTGTACCCAACCTCACTAGAAGGTTCCAATAGTGTGTACCTAAACGACTAATCCATTGTATTAGACGTTCTGATATAATATTTATTAACTTTAATGAAATATTGCTTTAAAATCAAGAGTATTCATCAAATTTGTTTGTATTTATTATTAAAATAAGAAGAAAGTTTATATGTGATCATTGTTGCATACATATGAATGAGTATGTGCTTGAAAAACAACTCAAAATAACTACAAATAATTGTTTGATTGTGTGCTTTATCGTATTAAGCGTTTGTGTGCATGTGTATAATTTAATGATTCCGTTTGTTATGTCTAATGTAAGAAGAGAAGGCAAAAAAAAAGAAAAGAAAAGAAAACAGAACCAACTAACGAGCATAAAAATATGTTTTGTTATCCTCGCTCATAAAGTTTGTTAAACCTTTTCTTGTTCAGAATTTATATGCTGATCGTTTTTACGACATTTTTATACACACACGCACACACAAACCCATACAAAATATTGTTAAAGGACAATAAACAAAAGCTCAAGAGATTACTAAACAAATCAACCGCACACTCAAACTGTCGTAAATTTCTCAGATAAGTTTCATAGCCTTTTATAACTTGTTGTAGTTATAGTTGTAGTTGTAGTTGTTGTTGTAGTTGTTGTATCTTGTTTTAGTTTTTGCAATAAAACTGAACAGAAAATCTCAACAAACGACAATAAATAAAATAAAATGAAACAAAATAAGAAAAAAACAAAAACTATTCCATATGAAGTAACGTTTGCACGTTTGCACACACACACACACATGAATCATTTATAAATTAGAAAGGTTTCTCTTGTTAAAAAAAAAAACCAACAAAAAACAGAAGAAAAAATCATTTCATGTCACAACTGACCACTGCAATAAAAAAAAAAGGGAAACAAAAACTACTCAAAATTATATCAGTCGGTCGGTCGGTTGGACGGTCACTTATTCTAGTGAATTATGTGGGGATTATGTATACATATACACCAGCAACCTCAACATAAATTTTCATAAATTTGTCACTGCTTTTCGGAATCGGAAGAACCGTGTGTTATGAAGAAATGTACATAGTAATTGGTATTCTTGGTAATAAATTATTTGTCATTAAGATGTAAACAAAATGATGTTGTGATGGTTTTTTTTTATTTTAATTAATTGTTGTGTTCGTTTTTGTTGATTCGTATCCATAATGTATGTACTATGTACACTTACTGGATATTATACCATAATTTAACGAAATATTAATCCCAGACATGAACCATTAATGCATTTTAATTATTGTCGGATTTTTATGATTTGTTAACTGTTTGTTATGGCATTTGATATTCCATCTAAGCCTTCTTTTTATTTTAAACTAAATTTTTAGGGTAAATCATTTGGTTTTTCTGCAGATGTTTGTTGTAGAGAATATTTGTTTTAAGTATACTTTTTTAACTATCCTTTACTCATTTGAATACAGTGCTGAGCTTGTATTCCTGTCTCATGTGATAGATTTAATTTGTAACCCTTTAAGGTAAAGGGCATTCAATTCTTTCATGGCATATCCTTGCCTGAAAATACAGTCGATCCAAGTCCATTTTCATGTTCATATTCCTAGCTGTATTGGGCAATCTTTCATGTGTTCCTCAAAGAACTGCAGAAAAGAGGTATTGGTAGCACTGGAACCTTACGCGAAAATCGTGTTTCTAAAGATATGCACTTTTTAGAGAAATCTGAGTTTGCAGAGACCCAGAGGAACATTTGATATCTCTTGCACAGAAAATCTTCTAGCAGTAAGATGGGTGGATAACGCTGTTGTAACTGTCCTAACAAATTGTGTTCCCCTAGAACCAGTTGGGACTGTATCAAGATATTCTCGCCAACAAAAAAAATCGAATCAGTAAGAATTACTTTCCCCATCACCCAGTGTAATAAATATATGGGTGGTGTTGCTTTATCTGATCAAATTATTCCAAACTACCGCACCACAATACGATCAAAAAAATGGTGGTGGGCGTTTTTTGCATGGGCAATTGATATATGCTGCGTTCATGGTTGGTTGCTGTTCTGAATGTTGGGCCATAATATAACCTACTTTGAATTTAGAAGACAAATATGCAATGTTTCTTTTAACATCATGTGGAGTACAAACATTTAAATGAAGTAGACTATCTCGTACCCAAAACGATGCAATAAATAGCCTCCGTTTTGATGGAAAGGTGAATAAAAAAAAACCATCGCTGCAAAGTTTGTCCAGGTCGGACTGCATTTATGTGCAAAAATTGAAAAATTTTTCGTCATGCTAATTATTGTTTTCAAGAATTTCATATAAATAAATAGAAATTTATGTTAAGTTTACTATAATTTAGTGTAGGTATCTGCCCAGTGATAACTTAATTTGCCGGGCTAAAACACCCCCTTACCCCCATTTGCTCGCAAAGTCGCTGAACAAAGAGAGTTTCTTAGACCACAGCAATACGTGTTTAAAATCTTGTGCTAAAACTCAAAAAAGAAAAAAAAATTCGGGCACTAATGAGTTAACGAAAACCAGATTCTCCACTGTGCCTGAATCGGTTACTTTTGTTCACGATACAAATAAGTACCGTTTTAAGTTTATTTTCATTACTACTGTGTCTCTCATGTGCGTAATCAATGTCAAAAAGTTCCTCTGTTAAATCCCATTGCCTTCTTACACACTCCAAAAGCAAGTAATAAAAAGATTGCTTGATTTTCTCACCTTATTTTTTCTTTTGAAAATTGCTTCAATCTTCGGAAAAATCCTTTCATAATTTTCGAAATCATCTATCATTTTACACATCACTGGCACGGCACTTCAAAAGAATGTTGCATCACAATTCTTGGTGACTGCACCAACAGTTTTCCGATGAGTTGATCTCCAAGGGTATTTATCGGCTGCAAGGGCTTCAGTATATCGCTTTGTGCTTATCGTCGCATTTCATTTAGCAAATATTGAAGAACTTGTTACAAGATCTCTCAACCAGAGTAGCATTGCCTAGAAAACAATAAATTTTGGGTGAGAAGCAAATAAATGCAGCAAATTTTTAAGTTGTTTGTCCATTTAGACTCGATTAGTTTCACACTTTGTTTGAAACTTTGCGCTTTGCCTCTGTTATTGCTCCCGATTTTTCTTTTTTTTTTTACCCCCCAAAACATGCGAAAAAAGATTTTGTATGTGATATGAATAATCCGGCAACCCTTCTCAGGCAAACAGAGATTTTTCAATGTATAGGCGCCGTTAGAGCTTAAACACAAGTTGTTGGAGAAAAAACACAGAATTATGGAGGTTTTGGTTGCGTGTCGTAAGTTAATGTAAATTATAAACAGCCACAGTCAATGATATCTAAATAGGGTTCAGAGATTATCAATAAAATCGTTAAGCAGAAATGGCTAACAGGATTTAATAACAGCGATACAACAGATTTGGTTGTAATACCCATACAGGTAAGATGGGCTGTCTAAAATGTAAAAAATCTTCCCGAGTAAATCAATCTACAGATAAAATAAAGTTAAATTTTTCAAAAATATGCCAATGTCGGAGATATGCCGATAAAACTGCTCCCTTAAACAAGTTTTTTATTAAACGCAGTGGCAACGACTGGCTTGGTTTTTGATGTATTTGCTCATTTTGTTTATATTACAAGTTGCCATATTGAAAATAATGGATAATATGGCAAGCTCAGGCATAAACTTAACTTAAAAAGTTACCGGTAGCATGATGCTTTCTCCCTTTAGCTTAACGCTCACTTCTCACTCTTCTTCTCACTTATAATAACGAAAAACAATTTATCTGCCAGTTAAAATCCTACCTTTAGTTAACGCCCAGTTTTAATAATGGCCCTTAGGGAGAGAAACAGCTATAAAACTGAATGCTCTAAAACTTTGATAAGAATCGAGTGAATAATATCAAGACATTATCTAAATGGAAAGACGAGGTGGAAAAAAGTTCCATCAATCCTAGAGTGGTTCCAGTTCATCAGCCTATATTTCGTGTCCATTGCTGTGGAAGAAAAAGTCATACAAAAGCTGGATATATTGTTCACTGCCGACTTTGAGACTTTTATGACCAAGCTGAGGTGACTCAAGTATTTTACTCTCTTGGTCTTAAAAAAGCATATCATCAGGGAAATTAACAATATAACTGCTCGGAGATTATTTCGATTTAAGCGGTTATTGTTCGGAGTCCCTGAAATTTTTCAGCGTATGCAGGAAGACCTGTTGGCACCATGCTCAAATGCCATGAATTATATCGATGAACACGGAAAATATTTCGCGATAATTATGTTCAGAATTTAGAAGACCAAAATTAAATTTGTTTGTGACATATAAGCTCTCATTATGCCAACTATCTCATCAAATCCCTAAAGCATGGGTAACATGCTTTGGGAACAAAATTTTTGGTTCGAAACAATTATTTTTATATGGAGTTTGACGTTTCTCTTTTTGAAAGAGAGAGAGAGAGCAAGAGAGTTAATTTGCTTCGGAACAATTTCAGCTTGAATTGGTTTAATTTTAATTTTTGTTCCGAAACAATTGAACAGTTCTGCCAGATACTTTTTATTTTATAAGCAAAATTGGATAAAATTGTTAAACTAACAAGTGGTTTACAAACATATTTCATATGGTAACCTTGTTTTTCCAGAACAATTGTTCGAAGTGGGTGAATCGTTTCCGAACAAACTCTCAAAAAACATTTTGTTCCGAAACGATGGATGAATCCAGTTTAAGTGTGTCATAGGTGTCCTTCTTAGTTCTAATATCATAGTATATCTACTAAACAAACAGAAATTTTGCTTTATCAGTAAATCACATAATCTCTTCATATACAATACATATGTACGTACGAGTATATATTTATACAAGTGCCAACAATACAATACAAATTCTACAATATTTAAGGCAATTATCTTAGACGGAGAAGGAAAATTAAACCCCCTTTTAATATAAATCGATAAAATTTAAAAAAAAAATAAAATTTTTTATTCTTGTTTTGGTAAGATTTTTCATTTCCTTTATACGTTATGAATAGAAAAGAATGGGTCCGACAGAAAGCAGCAACAGCGATAGTAAATAGATTACATTTGTAACAAAGAAAGAAAATATCATGTACATACGTAACCACAAAATATCAACTGATACATACAGTGACTCACAATTTATTACAGTCAGCTCGTTTTGAATTAGTTAAGTCCATGGAATTTAGAAATAAATTCTTGGAAAGTTCTAGAAAATAAGGCAACTCTTAGTGATATCTGCTCCAAAAAGGAGCTACAAAAGTTAAAAAAAACAATTACCTAAGCATGTAGTGTAGAAACCACTCACTATGTAGTTCGAAAGTATAGTTTTATATAGTTTTATAGTTTTATAGTTAAATTCAATATGTACCGCATAATTAAATATTTAAGATTGCGAAAGTTGGTCACATTAAGGGATGAGTCGAAGTTTATTTCGGATCGGAAGTGGGTAGCTCGGGTCTGATTATTGAGCTCGTAGTTTGCAAATAAAAAATAAAAAAAATTTGTGTTTAATTTTAATTAAATTCTTTATTATTCGCACAATTTTGTAAGCCACTGTTCACAACTCGTTCTAACAACAACAATTGCTTTATTTGTTATTCCTTTGTTTATGTCTCTGCCTTTAAACAATAACAATTATTACACAATTGCTCTGTAGATCTCTGTAATGGAGATCTTCAAACCATGATAGCTTTCTTCACACGCACAGCGTCTTTACACAGAGAACTTACTGAACTTCCACTCCTCCTTTGCATGCTTTGCCTTTTTTATATAGCAATGTAAATAGTCTGATGAATGTTCTCGTAGGCGAACGTTCGAGTCTTCGCCTTCTCGAAATCACCATAAATGTAAACATCGTTGTTTACATATGCTTATGCTTACTTGTTTGTTGTTAGTGTATCTTGTTTACGTTCGTCCTTCCAGTGCTGTTGTTGCTTGTTGTTTACTTGTTTATCCTTCTTTCGTAATAGTTATGTTGTTGCTATATTTTTGTTTATTCGGTAATTTAGTAAACAAGTCCGTTGTTTTGTTTTTGTAGCTTCTGTTTAACATTTTTATGTTAAACGTTGTTACACCATTTCCATTTTCATAACAATATAATCCAATTTCTTGTGTAAAGGGTGGGTCATATAAAAGTTTAAATTTAAAAATATAATAAAACAAAAAAGTACAATTGTTCCGATTAGAAGTGAAATATTTTTTCATTCACATGGCTAACACGGCTGGCTCACAGTTACTCATTCGATTTGAGACGAAGCGAATTGTCATGCCGATTCAACTCTTGAACCAATTGAAACTTGTAAGAGATCTTTTCGCAACTTTCGACGCAAAATGGTGAATGAAATCCCTTACGCTAAAAGCCACTAGACTACCAAGGCCGCCAGAGTTTCTTTTATAAGCGGATTTTTTCCTCTATAAGTTAGAAAGGTGAAAAGTGTGAGTGTAGCTTAAATTTTTTCAAAATCTTCATGCGTTTCGAACTCAAATGGACTATGTTTTGTCAAAAAAGACTGGTTGATAAAAATTGTTAGCCACTGTATGTATAGTATATACCCAATGACCATTTATATTGTTATTTATTGTAATATTTGTGAACTCTGTATATGGTAACGTATTAATTTTAAGATTTTCCTTTACTTTTTTGCCATTTTAAATAAGGTTTTATTATTATTTTCCATTTTTTTTTTGTTTTTATTTTCTGTTTTTTGTAACTCACATATCAAGCCACATAACCAACCAAATACAGTCAAATACATATACATACCATACATTAATGTTGTATAGAGGAAGATACATTCATGGTATATAGAGTTGGTATGAGTTGGTATGAGTACGAATGGGTTTCAAGATAATGTCAAGGGATTAAGCATTAACAAAAATTTTTTTGGTACAAATTCGTATTTATGCTGTGTTGCCTTTTTTAAACAAATTAAAAGTAATTTTTAGAGTTTACGGTTGTATGTTGACCTTATGGCCTAAGTAGTTAAAATGTAAATGAAAAACTGACTTTAATAAGTTATTTAAGCCATACTAATAACATATTAGCAAACATATTAATATTCACAGTATAAGACTTGAAAAAAAAAATTATAATTCTACAAATTGCATGAACTCAGCATTGCTGAAATGATGTGGAACGTTATAAAATTCGTTACTCAGGCCTCAGTAATAAATGATGAGTTTCACTATCACTAGGAAAGGATTGTGAGTTGCTACATACGACATTGGCTTAAAGGGAAGACAGGAAGATACCATGATATTTCAAATACTGTACTTAAGATGGCTAGACAATATAGGTTGGGTAAGTTTGTCAATATTTTGCAGAAATGTTTAATTGAGGGAATTGAAATTTTTTGCATATCCCAAAACCTGGCAAGCCTCCGGGTGAATGAACATCGTACTTGCTTACTTGACACGATAAATGAAATATTGGATAAAAGGAGGAGCTCTGTCGGATTAGCAATACGAATTTGGAAGAGAACGCTCAACGGTGGACGTGATAAAGAAGGTAATGGACCTTGTAAAAGGCACTGTAGAATGCGCGAGCTCGTGCCGGATTGCGAACGCACTTTCCAATATGGCTGCACTGTCATACTTAATGGAAATTATAAATTCCATCGAATTATAAATTTTTTCCCGAGAGTGATATTTTTAACACCTGATGGAAGAAAGAAATATGTTTGCCGTGTCGATGGGTATTCAATAAAACGCGGTACTTGGGCCATTGCTATGAAATATTATTTAAAATGGAGTACTTTCATTACAACTTCTGGACGAGACTACAATTATAGATTTTGCGGACGACATTGCTATAAAATAAAGGAAGTTATGAGTACGGCAGCTCGAATAGTTTAAGCATAATTTAAATATCGATAATGTTTTGAGCTTAAACAATATGACTGAAAGGAATTTCCAATGCGGAAATTGTCCTCGATCTATCACCTAAGCGCGCATAGGCTGGTAAGCAGCACTGGTACTGGCACGGACAATGTCAATAGACAGATTGGGTTATGAAATCTAGCTAGGAAAAGTTGGAACTATGAAAAGAGCAGTATGAAGAATTTTCGCTGCTAAATTTTCTGTCACAATGAGAGAACAATCTCAAGGTGAAGGTGGACTTAATCAAATCCCTAATATAACGAATTGGAATGGTAATGAATACTGACAAATGAATTAATACAAAAACCAGTTCTTGACCTACGCAGATTAATGAATATCCTACGTGCCCAAACTGTAAATAAACATTATCGGTACAAGAAAAGTACTCCCCCTAAATGAAATACATTTTAGAACATTCCGTCTGAACAGTAATGTTTACATACATACATAATTTATAACTACAACCCTTAAGTCAGGATTCCAACCTAGTTTCTCACACCACTTATGTTGTGTATGTTAATTTTATACATGAGTGGCGGTACCTGCAGTTTACAGTGGATTCCGAACGACAGATTTTGAGAGACTTTTCCTTGTGATTTTTATTTACTCTCAGAGTTTTTGCCAGAAATCTGCTGAGAGGAGGCACAAGAAGAAATTTTTTCTTCATATTTCGTTTTGGTGTCTGACCTGAGATTTGAACCGTGGCCTTACGTCTAATAAGCCAACACACTACCTATTAGACTAAGGCGACTATAGACTACAGTAATCAATTATCCATTGAAATAAATATCAGCAGGTATCCAAGGCTATAAATGAACTTGAATTCAAAGTCGAATGCATGAAATTTTTAATTTATTTATAAAATAATTTAAAATTTATTTCCCCTTTTTTATTAACGTTTAATTAATAACAAAATTTATAGGCAATAAAACCTTAAATAAAGTCGTTCACAAGCAAATGCCCAAGAAAATATTCCTTTAAAGTTCTTTTTAATTTCATTTCATGTTGATATTGATGTTTTGTGACAACATTTTACTTTACAAAAGTATTGTTGTTTGTGTGTTACTTAATTAAACAAATATTTTCATTATATTGTAAGACTTTTGTAAGACATTTAAACTAAAAAAAGGTACATATTTTAAGTAAAAAGATTGCTTAGTTACCTTCCTTTAATATGAAGGCATAAATTTTAAAAGTTTTTAAGGCATATAAATACATACATATACATATACATACATATACATATACATACATATACATATACATACATATACATATGTATGCACTGTAATATTTAAGAGTAATATCAAGTTGAAGTAGTAAAGTGACCGTTAAAATACTTTTGATTGAATAAAAAATTTTATATGATGCTTATACTCGTAAAATATCTTCATTTACTGCTTTGCCAAGGAAAAGTGTTAATCAACTTGACAGTTCCATTTTCGTATGCAAACAGACTAGCACGACTATACTTATTTTACATGCAAATAAAGTGATGATAATACTAAATGTCAGACACACAGTTTGAGTTAAAAGAAAACAGAGGCTGCAGTTGTATTAATTACGTCTGGTTACTCTAGAGCCTTGTGGAGGATTTGATGATGTTCAGTTCCGCATTTTTTTTTTAATTTTGAAAACAAAAATTTTGCACGATGCGTCTTATTAAAAGCTAATCTGTAAAGATAATATAAATTGATGTTTAACATGAAGATGGCTATGCTAAAAGCAATTGTTAATGATTTCATTCCTATAAGAATCGAAATAAAAAATTTGAATTTAAAGACATAATGGTCACCCTAATGGATGCCATAGTAAATAAAAAGGAACTCATTACATGACAATGTGTTTAGTAAATACAAACTACGGTTTTGAGTGTCGTATATTTGTCAAACCGTGGCAAGGGTATTTCTGTGCGTTTTGTTAGTATATGGTAAAAAAATTCCCATCATTTGCAAATGCCATAATGTCAGGCCATTTGCCCAAGATTGTGTTTTCAACTAAATCGGTTGAATGTTCAAATTTTATTTTGTATTTAACACATGATAAAAATTACCTCTGGACGTGACAGACATCGAAACGAAAACATGAAAAAATATTTCTTCTGCGACTTCTCAGCAGGTCTCTGGCAAAAACTCTGAGAGTAAATTGCAATGAAAAGTTTCTAAAAAAATCTGCCGTTCGGAATTGATTTTAAACTGTAAGATCCACCACACATGCATAAAATTAACACGCACATCATCATTGTGCTCTGAGAAGCTAGGTGGTAATCCTGACTGAACGTTTGTTATTAGCAATTATGTTCATAAGTATGTATCCTCACCTATTTTGTATGTTCATATGTATATGAAGGTCGTGTATCTGAAGTTTAATTTGTGGAGTTTATACCCAAATTCGTAGGAATGTTAACAAAAAATAAACGTACTAAGATAGATCATATCAGTTTCGTTTTCCATTATATTTCCGTACCAAATTAGATATTTGAAGCACTACAGATAGGCATACTTTATTTTATCGCTTCAAATTTAACAAGAGCTTATCGACTTATTTTCTGAAAAATAAATATCACCACTTTACATGTGTGTTTCCTCATCCTTTGCATCCAAAACTCGCTGTTAACACTGAAATAGGATACTTAATCTCTATACATTTTGACACATCTTTTATCTACAGTGCAATAACAATAGTTCTTAACTCTAAAGGGTATTTATTTTAAAAATTCATAGAATTTATGGTGTTTCTTTCAGTGTATGGTTTGTGTAAACTGATTTACAATTCAACTCTTAATGTATCGGGTGTTCCGTTCGCCACTTTCGAAGATAACCAGTTATTAACGTGATCAAATCATCATGGAAGGATATAGCATTCAACAACACGTATAAATAATGAAATTGTTTCAACAAAAGGAGCGTCCGATCTGCTCATTGCTAGAATTGTGGTACCGATGGATGGTGTCGCACTGCGGTAAATAAATTCAGTAACACTGTTAACGTAAACGATCAGCACCCGTACAACGCTAAAACTCAGTACCTACCGAAAACATCATCGCTGTCTGTGGAATGTGCAAGAGAATTCGTGTCGCTTACAAGAACGAGGGCTTTCGCAGAATACAACATGAAGAATTTTGCATCGTGACCTGAGTCTGCAGCCTAACAAATTTCAACAGACCCAGGAACTGAATGTAAATGATCATAAACAACGACGTATGTTCGCTGAATGGATCAGTTTGCAATTGACCCCAAATTTTCATAGAAAAATCATTTTTAGCAAAAACTTTCTTTTATGGAAGAATGGGTGCGTGAAGAAAAAAAAGTATATTTTCTACCTCTCAGCAGATTTCTGGCAAAAACTCTGAGAGTACATAAAATTCCCATTTATATAAATAATTTGAATTATCCACTATAGTCGAGTTTTATAAGCCTGTATTGTCAAAGGTGTTACTTGAATTTTTCAATTTACTTCCGTAGTGATGTTGTTGCTATATTTTTGTTTATTTGTTAATCAAGTAAACAAGTCCGTTGTTTTCTCTTTGTAGTTTTTGTTCAACATTTTAATGTTAAACGATGTTACACCATTTCCATTTTCATAACAATACTTTGCCATTAAAAATAAGTATTTTATTTTCACTAAAAAATAGCGCCCATTACATGCCGGTACACGTGGTAGATTTATTTGTTAAAACGCTAGTTAAACAGATTTTTCATAATAAGTATCCATATGGGGATGTATCTACTACCATATATGCCGAGTTATAAGTTCTGAAACTTCAGGTTGTAGTTAGAATTTGCTAATCGATATCCACAATTTCAAAAACATATATCGATCAGTGCATTTTAGTCACATGCCATTGCATTAAACTTAGTAGCAAAACTTTATTGTTATTTTTATCACAAACTATCATAATTGAAACATTATTTCAATCCATTATTGCAATACAAATTCAAAATTCGAATATTATGGTGTGTGTGTGTGTGTTCAAAATGTAATTTTCCCATAAAATTTTGGTTAACAAACCTTGAACGCCATTGAAACCTGAACGTCAAAAAAGTCGAAATGACATAAAAACCATTTAAACAAAGAAGAAGAAAAAAAAGAGAAAAATTGTTATTCTAATAATCTTTAACCAAAAAAATTAAATAATTTGTAAACAAAGCTAGAAGATAGAAGATACTTTTGACTGAAATTCAAGACAATATTGGGTGTAGCATAGCATTGGAATTGAAATGCAAAGAATACGAATAATCACTTACACCAACCACATCATGTAACAGAGATTTACGCCATAACGTTAACATTGTTTTAAAATATAAATTTTATTCAATCGAAATAGAAAAAAAAAAAACTCAAAAATAAATGTAAAAAAATAAATAAATTACTTATAAACACCTGTGTTATATTATTTGTATAGAAATACGAAAATTTTTTTGTGTCTATTGGTCTTGCAGCAATTGGTGTGTGTTTTTCTATTATTCTCTAAAACAAGTGATTTTTATCACACGTACAGAATAAAAGGTCATGGCATTTAAATAAAATTCAAACAACAAAACCAACCATATGAACACAATTAAGAACCAGGTCTAGCAATAAGTCTAGGTAGGTAGGTAGTCGAGACACAACGAAACAAACAAACCCTTAATGAAATAAATTTTGACAAGCCAGAGCCAGATTTGATAAAGCAAATCGAAAATGAAAACCAAAAATACAATTAACATTAAACAGTGTATACATATATACGTACTTATATACATATGTATTAAGTCTGTCATTAAGCGTTTCCTTTTTTCAAATTTAAATAAAACAAAGTGTGTACTTCTCTGTGTGGAAATGTACAATATTCCATATGTCTGGTGCATAAATTACGTTGAATTTGACTGATGCCTGCTTATGTTGGCTTTGACTATCGTTGTGGTTTGTGGCTTATTCAAACACACCTGATACGAACAGTCATCTCGAGGTTAAATAACCATTCCCCCGAATAACTCATGCAGAATATCCAATGTGGCATCAGTGGTATGGCACATACTGGTGTCATATCATCGAATTCAGACCAGAAAAAGTTGGTACGCACTCACCTATAGTGCTCGCCAGCTCTAAATTCACACCAAACGTTGACTTTTTCGGGATACATTGAATACTCTTGGCTGTCATCTGGATTCATATCATCACAAATGTGAACTTTTTTTTTCACGCACCCATTCTTCCGTAAAAGCGATAACGTGCTAGAAATGATTTTTCGATGAAAATTTGGTGTCAATTGCAAACTGCTTCACTCAGCAAACATACATCGTTGTTTATGGTTATTTTTGCTTTCAGTTCCCGGGTCTGTTGAAATTTGTAAGAAATTTGTAAAATTCGTCATGTTACGTTCTGCGAAAGCCGTAGTTCTTGTAAGCGTCACGAATTTTCTTGTACACTTCACAGACAGCGACGATGTTTTCAGCAGATATTGAGTTTCAGCGTTGTCCGGGTGCTGGTCGTTTACGTAAACAGTGGCACAAAATTTATCCATGGCATCCATTGGTACAACAATTCTAGCAATGAGCAGATTGTGCGGTATGTTGCCCATACAGGACGCTCTTTTTATCAAAACAATTTCATTATTTACACGTATTGTTGAATGTTATGTCCTTCCATTATGATTTGACAAAACAAACTGAACAAATGATCACGTAAATAATCTGGTTATCTTCCCGGATGGACGATCCGATGCATTAAGAGTTGAATTGTAAATCAGTTTACACAAACCATACACTGAAAGAAACACCATGAATTCTATGAATTTTTAAAATAAATACCCTTTAGAGTTAAGAACTATTGTTATTGCATTGTACATAAAAGATCTGTCACATTGTATAGAGATTAAGTATCCTATTTCAGTGTTAACAGTGTTTCAGATGCAAAGGATGGAAACACACACACATGTAAAGTGGTAGAATTTATTTTTCAGAAAACAAGTCGATAAGCTCGTTTTGAATTTGAAGCGACAAAATAAAATAAGCCAATCCGTAGTGCTTCAGATATTTAATTTAGTCCAGAAATCTAATGGAAAACGAAACAGATATGATCTGTCTTACTACGTTTATCTTTTGTTAACAAATATAAGTTCCACAGAAAATTCAGACACACGACCTTCATATACATATGTACATACTAGACGTGTGCACAAGACGCTTAAAAGTGTACAGTATTGCATTTTTCTTATGAGCGAATATTGATTGTAGTAGCAAATACAAATAGAGTGAAGCAAAGATAGTGTACAAAAAACTAGTGCACACAAAAACCATTGTACAACAGTTTAAAAGACAGTTGTGTGAAGTTACAAACAAAAATATTGTCATCTTCATAGTGTCACAGCGTGCATTTCTTCTTGCAGTAAATTGGAAAGAAAAAATAATAAACAAATAAAAATAAAATAACGAATGTTTTGCTCTCGGGAGCCGAACATCTTTTGAGTGTCGTCGCAGTCTGATCGACAACTAAAGCATAAGCAATGTGTCTGAATTCTTTCTGCACAATTGTGCTATGAAATGGTAATCCCTTGTATAGATACACTCATATACGCATATTTTTCAACGTGAACACTACTGAAATTCGTTTGACAATACTGAAAATTTTTATTCAGTAGTGAAATATGCTCCTACAACACAAAGCATATTTCCGTTACTTCACAGATCAATAAGTGCAGTTGTACACTTTGAATACAAGAGAAATACACATTTCAGTGTACTCGTAAAATCAAGAACAACATAAAAGAGAACAATTCAGTATTGCATTTAGTGAAGAGTAAGCTAGCAAAATGTTTTGTGCACACGTCTAGTACATACAAAGTAGATGAGGATACATACTTATGAACATAATTGCTCATAACAAACGTTCAGTCAGGATTACGACCTAGCTTCTCACACCACTTATGTCGTGTGTGTTAATTTTATAAATGAGTGGCAGGAGCTAGAGTTTAAAGTCGATTCCATATTGAAGATTTTTGAGAAATTTGAGAGGAAGTCATCGAAGAAATATTTTTTAATACTTTGTTCTGTTGGAGATGTGTGGCCAGGGATTTGAACCAAGCCTCATGTTTAATAAGCTAATACACAACCTACTAGACTACGGCAATGTGCAATATTTATTAGGATCCCATATTTAATAACTCAAATATTATAAATCCTATCATGTTAATTGTTTCTGATCCAATTACCACATGCCGTTTTTGAACAAATTTGATTATTATTGTTTAAAATATCGTATTATCAGCTATTTTGGTTGGATTTATTTAATTTCTATGTAATTACGTGTGTATGTGTGTGTCGAGGATTGTCAAGCTTAGGTTTGTCACGTCTTATTTGTTCAATCTATGTTCACCTTTTATTTCAAAAAAATTATGATAAAAAAGGAAGTTTTTCGAAGAATACATTGAAATATTTTCACTCTCGAATATGCCCCGATCGTCCATAGTCATGAATTTGGTTTTACTCATCCGTCATCAATGTATGGTTCCTAACAGTGCCTAGTTATGATATCGACAGATGGTGTTTATGAGATATTAATTCAATTGTTTCAAGAGAAGACCTATCTTTGAAACATAAGTGAATTTGAATGATAGAATTACCATTAGCTAAACTTGTGCTACTCATAACCACAAAAAATTAAACAAAAATTAATCAAAAGTA
Organism: Sarcophaga bullata; assembly: GCA_005959815.1. Classification (NCBI taxonomy): domain Eukaryota; kingdom Metazoa; phylum Arthropoda; class Insecta; order Diptera; family Sarcophagidae; genus Sarcophaga; species Sarcophaga bullata. Next base: position 226,225 of record QOCX01000045.1, on the reverse strand, counting down.
ATACGCTCTTCGCTAATGACCTGTTAACAACTGATTGCTATAATTCCCATGAATGTATCCAAAATTATTTTGATAGGAAACAAATTAGGCACCAAATAGAGAATAGAAAGTATGACGCTAAGAATTGATTAACACGGATTTTCAATATGATAAATAATGCTTTAAGTGGGGAACAGAATAGTCGCTGCAGTATAACGTAACAAGTAACGCTGCAAGATGTCAAAAGTTAAAAACAACAATTCAAATTGGTGTCAACAGAATATGTGATTGAAGCACACGCTGTAGTAAAGGCTGAAGAGCAAAATTCAGTTTTTGAAATTTACCCTGTGATAATTATACGAGTACATGTATCCATAATTTCAATATATTCGACATTAAATAAGTGCAACAGAAACCTCAATCTTGCTGGAAAGAAATATGCTAATGAATATGCTTTTATTACATAATTTGGTATGTATTTTGTTAGAAAATTTCCATAATATTCTTGTATTATTCCGAAAGTATTTGAAAAGGTTATTTGGCAACGTTATATGAGAGCTTCGCTATTCTGTTTGTATTTTTTCTTTGATGCGCTACTCATTGTATATCATAAGCTTCAGCTTCTACTACGACTACTCTATTCTGTTCCAGGCCGTAGTTTGAAAATGTATTTATATTATGGTACCTTATGGGTACATTGTATACATATTTATGTATGTATGTATGTTTCTAAAACACCATTCGATTAGTATGTAAAAAATGCACGTGTGCTGTGAGCGTGTTCATATTCTTGCATAAAAAAAAAGATTTTCAAAATGATCTTTTTTTCTTGTAATTTTCTATTGACTGACCTTCTAACGCTAATCAAACTATCAAATATATACGAGGTTTGTTCAAAATATATGGTGAATATTCAAATTACTCTCACTGTCTACAATTCAAGTTTTTTTGAGCATTTAATTCCATTTTTAAACACAAAAGTTGATTCAACTTCTTTGATTCTTTGTGCCTCTCACTAGAAAATTAAACATGCTGTACAACTAAGACTGTGAACATATGTTCGAGACGAGTGTAACAACATATAAAAAAAAAAAAAAAATAATTAGAATTCAAATGTGCATAACCCGTGAAATTTCAGAACTCACCTCGTATGCCTATAAGGAACGTGATCATTTTCGTATATTACCTCTGTGCCTATGTGTTACACTGAAAACCTTCTGCGTTCATTTTCTCACCCCTAAAATCTACACACTTGATGCAGTCGTTTGAGAAAATATTGAAAAAAAGGAATTCACATGTTTGTGTAGAAGTAGGTATTTAAATTTGTACATAATCTTGTTCTTGTTGTAAAAATGAAAGGGAAAAAAGGGGATATGCAATGCATTACTGGCCTTTCGAATTAGATTGTTCGTACATGAATTGAATTGAGTGTAAATGGAGTTTCATTTGTATTTTACTTTCGATTTGTTATTGCCATTCTATTCAAAATTTCTAATACCTATGCATCAGCTGTTTTCTTTCCTATACATAAAGGGACGAATTGTTGTAAAAAAAAATGTAGCGAAGACAAAAGAACATTTGGATTACATATTTTCAATTCTTGTGAAAACTGTTCCCACGCTTATAGGCATGAATGTTAGGTTAGGTTTTCTGTTTTTCTTGGTCACACTGAATTTTTTTGTACATTCTGATGCCTTAGCAACGCGCTAAATCGTACGGTGCACAATTTCACCTGTACCCTATGATAACATGTGACATGCTCACTCACGCACTTTGGCAAACACTTGCAATGTGAGTTGCCTTTTACATGTGCAAGCTGATTTGCCCCGTAAATAAAATGCACCCCTGCTGTTATGTGTACATCTGTTTTTGTTTTTTCTTCTTCTTTTTTTGGTACTTTGAGTATTTTCTTATAAATTTTTGGAAATTTTTTCTTTTCCCTGAAGGCTTTTCCTTTGTTTTCTGTTCATTGTTGCTAAGGAGCTTAGACTTTGATCAGCCTTTGTAAATTTCCAAATGTATGACTTGCAGTAATTTATCCACTCCGCACCATGACGTATTATTTTTTTTTTTTATCAAAAATACTAAGATTTGACGTAACAAATCACACGTGAATTGAATTGAACGACTGGCATAAATAATGGAAAATTACTGCACTTGGTATATGGAAAGCTATAAAGTTAGAGGGCATACAAGAGTTCTGTAATAATTTGCTTTTCATTCGTTCATTCTTTATATTTTTAATGCTAATTGGTACTGCAATTACGTTCTTAAATTGACACAAATTTTTAAGGGCCAAATTGCTTCTTACATTTATTTGCCCTTAGGCTGAAGCCGGATAGGCATTAAGAGGGAACTAAGGAGCTGCTCTGTGTTATCCCCAAGTACATAAGAGAAAGAGTTTTTAATATCCGCGAAAGATCAAAAAACTATAATCCATAAGACCGTAACTTTATGTATTTATCGCCTTCTAATTAATAGTGCAACACTGGCCCCTTCAACAGCCATCGATTAATTCTTTCTTGCCAAAATTTTCTTCATTATTTTTTAATGGATTTTAATATCTAGGCGAGATAGATAAAACATTAAAACAAGCTATAATGGCATCCCCTGACCCATTCACTGCGCAAAACACTGTGTTAGCCAATTGGTCAAAATAAAATTAAAAACCTTTAATCGTTTGCAAACTGAAACTTTGATTATTTAGATGGGTTTCTCAACAACCCTATAAGCTATCGTGTTTTTGATGCAATGCCTGAGCTCGATATGTCTGTGAAGCTGATAAGGCTAAGCAATTCTTGCAGCTCCATCAAGGTTGGAATGAACCTTTCCGAACCTTTTTCAGAAAAGGCGATCCCTTATCATGCGACCTCTTCAACTTCGTCATGGAGCGAGCTGTGCGGAAGGC
>QOCX01000045.1:161809-223320 GCA_005959815.1 Sarcophaga bullata | reverse complement strand
CACTATTTTTCAAAAATGTCTCCAGTTGTTAGCATACGTTGACGACATTGACATTATAGGGCTTACCAACAGAGATGTTACTGCTGCCTTTAGTGTTATTGAAAGGTAGTCTATTTAGATGGGTCTGACAGTAAATGAGAGCAAAACGAAGTATATCTTTTTGACAAGTAGGGATCACCATAAACCTATTAAGTACTGATGCAGCGGCCTTGAGAGTATTTGAAAAAAAGTCCTACGTGTGATCTTCGGTCCAGTTAGAGTTGGCGATGACGAACCAACAATGCTGTATGAGCTCCTCAATAGCATGGACGTACATACATACATAATTGGCCATTACAACACTTCAGTCAGGATTACGGCCTTGCTTCTCACACCACTTATGTTGTGTATGTTACGTTTATACATGAGCGGCAGGACCTCCAGTTTACAGTCGACTTCAAACGACAGATTTTTTTTGAGAAACTTTTCATGGCAATTTTATTTTCTTTCAGAGTTTTTGCCAGAAATCTGCTGAGAGGAAGTCGCCGAAGAAATATTTTTTCAAATTTCGTTTTTGATGTCTGACGGGGGATTCGAACCCTGGCCTTTCGTCTAATAAGCCAACACACAACCTACTAGACTACGGCGACTCAATTTTGATTTCTTTTATTAAAAAACTTCTTATCGAATTTATAACCACCAACAAACCCTAAAAATATCGTATATTTTTTTAATAATTAAACTGCATTTTTTTTTTTGTTTAATTGTATAATAAAATAAAATTTAATTGCATTTTTGTTTAATAACTATTTATAATGATGTAACGGCATATGTAAAAGAAAAATGAAAGACCGTACAATTGTTATTGCGAAAGAAGCGACTGTTAATATGTATGCCGTTGTTGTTTTATACAAAAAAACAAAAACAAAAACAAAAAAAAAATGCATCCAAAGATAAAAACCTACAAACAAAACTGTAAATTTAAAGACCGCACCCTACAAAAAGTTAATTTGATTTCTTTTTATAACTACGCGCGCCTTAAAAACAATAAAAACAAAGCAAAGCAACTTAAGAAGTAATCCCAAGAGATTAAACATGGATTAAGAAAAAAAAAATTAAAATAAAAATAAAAGAAGTTACTCATTGTGTTAATGCATAAAGATATGTGATTGATTTCAATCGTATAGTCCCTTGAGTGTCATAAACTATGATGTATTTTTTTTAATAAATTTTATTTGAAGCAATGATTGGCATACTGTCACCGCTGTCATACAGACATACAAATGTACATATGTCCGTACGTATAATGGCGGAAAAACAATTTGGAAAAAATCATGGAGTCACAGACAATTGAAGCCACCGTAGACAATTACTTACTTTTACTGGCTTAATTGATCATTACAACCATACAGTCATGATTATGACTTAGCTTTTCACACTACTAATGCTGCGTTTGTTATGTTTATCCATATGTTTCAGTGTCTACAGTTTAAAGTGGTCTCCGAACTACAGATTTTTTAAGTAACGTTACGTGGCAATTTTATTTTACTCTCAGAGTTCTTGCCAAAAATCTGCTGAGAGGAAGTCGCCTTAAGAAATATTTTTTTTTTTAATTTTGCTTTGTTTGAGACATCTGACCTGGGGGTTTGAACTGTGCCCTCACGTCTTATAAGCCAAAACACTACCTACTAGTCTGCGGCAACTTCACAGACACTGATTATAGCCATGATAAAGCTGTAACGATAAAGGCAGCAATAAAAATGTTTGTTAAAATAAACACACTATTTTATTTGCCTTAAATTTCTTTTTCGGCTATTAAGTATTGTAAAATAATAAAAGAAATAAGAAAAAAAAAATGTAATTTGGTTGGATTTGTTTAAGTTTCTTTACCTTTATTTTGTTTGTAGTTTCTTAACATAGTTATTCATTTAAGCTTATTATACATTACAGCTTAGAAAATACATAGAAAAACATATTCAAACACACAAGACGATAAGAGTTTGAATTAAGATGAGCAAGAGTAGTCATTTTAGTGTTGTGACATCTCCAAACTAATTCTTCGGAAGAAATCAAAGTTGATGCAGTTTGGCCTAGAATTTTTAGGATAAGACAGTTCATAGCGGCATGAAGTTGACTTGTCGGTACATTTATATGTATTACACCCAGAAAATGATGGGAATCTGTACCACTATTCATAAGACTTATAAAGATAGCCAGATTGGCAAAATGTCCTTTTCAGGTTGTATAGTTTCATTAGAGCAAGGCGACTACACTACGATAGGTGGTTTATCTTAGGTTTAAGACTCTAAAGACAAAATAGTAGAAACTGATATTGAACTTATTCCGATTTTCTTATGAATATTTTGCATCGAAGCATATTGAAGTATGAGCCTCACTTAATATGTAAACAGATTTTTAATTATGGGTCATTAGGGTCATTAAACTCTCTTGCCCAATGCTTTATAAAACATAATATACCATTGGCCTTATTAACAGTTAATCTGTTAATCAGTTAAAGCTCCAAAAATTAGTCCCTAATACGTTATATTCCTTATATTCTGATGAATTGAACATCAACTAAAGTTCTTTAGGTTCAGCGCCATTAGATGAGTTCAAATCAGATTGCGGAGAGTAATCTCCTTACTGTTTGACACACTTTCGAAAAGTTTAAAGTCATCAGCATAATTTTCGGATTAAAAATATTATTTCTCGTACAACGAAACTAATACTCTACAAGACGCTCATCCTATCCGTGCTTCTTTATGGCGCAGAGCTATAAGCACTGATGCACCAGCCTCGAGGGTATTCGAGAGAAAAGTTCTACGTAAAATCTTCGGCCAGGTAAGAGTTGGCCAAGATTCCCGCATCCTATACAACAGTGAGCTGTATGAACTTCTCAAAGAGATAGACGTTGTGCAGCGTATTAATATCCAGCGGATGCGGATTGGAGGAGGAGGCGAGACGGATATTTGAGGTAGTCCTGAAGGTCGAGGAAGTCCTGTCATTGATTGGTGTGAACAATTGACGTAGGACGGGACATCCTACGGATGTGTTGCGGCAGGCCGAAAAACGAAATAGGCCCTGTTTCTCGTGTTCATTTAAAAAATGTTCATATTATCAGACAGATTGTGATTTAACTTCGATGATATATTGTCATTAACATTTTCGACTGTGGTGTTGTCACACATCATACAATATTTCAAGTGGAATTTGTACGCAGTTTCAACTCAATTTGTATCATAGTATAATCACAGAGATTCTTTAATGTCATTACAACTAATAAAACCGACCTCTTTGGAAAAAATAAGAAAGGAAAAATTAATAAACAAAACAGTGTGGGAAAAAACAATTTCGATTTGAAATTTGTTTCCTTTTCGATCTTTATCTGCAATGAATTACAGTTGAAAAAAAATTAAAATTTTTGACATCTTAGTTCAGTAATGAAAAGTAAAGTTGAGAAAAGTAAAGTTGAACAGGAACTGTACAGAAAAGTTATGTCTTTTCTTTTTAATGGTATATTTAACCCTCAAGTGGCCAAGCTCTTTTTTGTGTTCTTTCAATATTCGGCTAAACTGTTGTATTTAAAATGAAATGGAATATAAATACTGCTATAATCCAAAATAGTAGTTGTGTTAGTTTAGTAGTTAGTGTGTTGGCTTATTAGACGTGAGGACACAGTTTAAATCCCAGTGCAAACATCTTCAACAAAACGATATATGCTACTGCTTCTCAATAGACTGTCATGAAAAAGTTTCTCAAGAATCTGTCGTTTGGACACTTAGGTCCACCACTCATGTTTAAAATTAATACACACAACATAAGCGGTGTGACGGTAACGAAAATCGATTATCCGTAATGCTTCTGGTCCCTGTCATTACGGATAATAGAGGCCCGACTGTATAATACTAATTATAGAACGAATCGAATTACCTGTGGGTCATTAGATTTAAAAAACAGCAAAAAACACTTAAGGCCGCTAAAAAGCGTTTCAAAGAAATCTAAAGTTCTTCATAAATTACTACTCTAAAGTTTTATTAGATTGTAGTGGTAAGTAAATAATACTACGAAAACATTAAACTAAATATTACGTATGTGTATTTAAACTTTAGTCTCCAATTGTATATACAGTCATGGACAAAACTTTACATACCACAAAAAAACTTTACCAACTTTACCAAAAAAAAAAATAGTTTTCTTTTTTATGTCTCGGAAACAAATGTAAAACACAATGTCAAATTCATTTTTATTAACAAAAAACATTAAAAGAAAAGTAGAAAATATTATAAAAAAACCAAAAAAAAAAAAATCAGTGAGAAAAGATTAAGAAATGCTGCGAAAATCATTTTCATTTAAGGATCTTCATACTGTTCGCGAAGGTCTTAGATTCCTGATCTTTCGGTAAGGGCTTCAGCTAACTTTGAAGTATCTGTTCTTAGGTTGTTATGTATTCTGCTATTTGAATATAATTTAACAGCCAAATTTCAAATGCCGCTCGTCAATCCTTGAACCCTTTATCAATATTATTTTCCCACTTTTTACAGTTAAAACATTAACTTGTATTTTATGTTTATTATTTAATGTGGTCAAGCAATATTTTACAAGTGGGTGCCCTAGTTGTCTAGTGGGTAGTGCGCTGAAAGGCCGAGAGCTCGATTCCCACATGTGAATCGGGTCTGTGACACTACACCGAGCATATGTAAAATTAAATATAATTTCTAATTATATTGTAATCAATTAAAAAATAAAATATTTTACAAAAATCTAATGTGAAAATAAGACCATTTTCGTTATCAACAAGTGTTGTATTTGCTCTACATTTCGTTTTTTTTTTCATTTACTTTTTCTTTTATTGTCTTAAATGAATTAGAAGAAAACATGTGTCATAACTTTTTTGAACATGTTTTTGAAAATGTAAATTTAGACAAAATTTTGAGATTATACATGCTCTTAGCTATGACTATGACTATTTATTAGAAGCATCGTATGTCACATTGTAAATTTTAATCTTTCCTGCATTTCTCAGTATTCTACTACCAACTAACTGTTATGAATTTACTTCGATGTTTGGAATTAAAACAAACATTCAAGCATTATAGTTTCCATTTCTTTTCTATTAAAATTTGTTTAACAAGCGCAACTAGAAAAAATATTTCGTAGAAATAAGTTTTTTTTTTCTTTTTCCGAAACACAGAAAAAAATAAAAAGAAAATTGTTTTCATTGTTGTTTTTGAATAAAACATGAATTTATTAATTTACTCTACGGATACAATACAACATATTCTGTGTAAGAAAGAAACTTAATAAGCCATTAACATCAGTTCATCTCTCAACTGTTGCAAGGTTTCGATTTTTTTTTCTTACAACTTTACAGTTTTAGTTGTTTGCATTTGCCTTACTTCCGGTATAATGACGGAAACTCAATCATTCATACATTTTTATCATTCATTATTCTTTTAATGTTTTTGACTGGGCTTAAAAGAAAGAGTTCAGTTGATTTCAGTTGATTTTCATATGTGATAACAAAGAAATTCTTTGTATCTTGTATCTTTCTCTGTAATATTTAAATAAAACATTTATTTAGTGCCTACATTTATTGTATTTACTAAAGGTGTTTTATTAATAACAACGAACATACCGTTGTTTAGTTATTTTTGTTTTTGTTTTTAATAGTGTTCACAGTGCTACGTACTGCTTTCTTTGTTTATTAAGCCTATAATCTTTTATAACAAAGAAAATGTAATTGACTTAAGCAATTAACACATTTTATCATACAAAACCAACAACAACAACAATAGTATATTTAGAATAATTAATATTTTATTTTATTTTCATTTTCATTTTTTTATTTTTTATTATTTTTATTATTTTCTATTGATAATAACTCGTAAAACCTTTTTTGTTTCTCCCACCAAAGTATTATAAAAACAACAATTTCAAGTCTGAAATGTGCATACATACTCGTATGTACAGTAATACGGTACTGTAACATCGTAAACAAAAAAAAAAAAAGGCTTTTAATAGGTTTCCATAAATCGACAAAATATTTTCTGTGTAATAGAAACGGAATTTAATATTTTATTAAAATGTTGTTTTTTGCGTTTTATTTTTTTTAATATTTTTTCCAAGTTTTAAATTTGCAAAAATTCTAATATTTGGTTACCCTGAGATTACCATATGCTTAAAATATTAGTGCCCTGTGGGAACGTAAGAAGTTGCCTTAGTTTGTATGCTCTGAGAGGAAATTGAAAATAAAAAACAAAACAGTAACCGTTAGAAATTTTTAATAAAACTTAGTTTTCTTTTTTTCTTTCTATTCTGCATCGATTGCTTTCGTAGTATGGAAGATAAAAGCTGTTAAGTTTTAAGAATTTTTTTGTTGGTTTTTAACGGAGGCTGCTGGATTCAAATGTAAGTTTATCGAATATTATAAGTATTTTTGCAAAAAAGAAGTATGTTTGAGATAGAAATACACCTTATTGACGCCTTCTTTACGTTTTCTTTAGATGATTTTATGGAGAAGTTAGTGGAAGAGACCAATCTTTATACACATCAAAAAAGGAATAATTCATTTTCAGTTGACCTAGATCAATTCAAAAAATTTGTTGGCATTCTGCTTTTTAGTGGTCACCACGTTCTACCTCCTCGACGTACATATGTACTTGAAAGATGAAGATTGTATGTGTACACTTATCACTAATACAATGAGAAGAAATACATTTGAGGACATTATAAGTAATTTACATTGTGCAGATAACTAGCAAATCAATACAAATGATCGCTTGTAGAAAGTACGTTCCCAGTGGCAACTTAAGTTGTCAGGCTAAAACATCCTCTTACCCCCCTTTGCTCGCAAAGTCGCTGAACAAAGAGTGTTTCTTATACCACAAACATTACGTGTTTAAAATCTGGTGCTAAACCTCAAAATAAAAAAAATAAAAATTCAGGCATTGATGGGTTAAAGAAAAAAAAAACCATATCCTGAATGTGATGTGCAGCATTTTCTCACAAGCTACATAACAGGCTTTGTAATGTTGGAAGAATTAATAAGAGATAAGCAATAAATAAATAAATAAAAATAATTTAATATATTTTAACTAAAGTAAGACAAAAATTAAAAAAAAGTCCATGATGTAAAACATAAACAATTATTTTGCAAATGGAAGAAAAAGGGAGAAATATAAAACACTTAATTCATCTACAAACATGTAATATATTTTAAAATTATTACTCTTACTTGTTACTTACTGGTTATTACAACACTCTTTAGTTAGGGCTACGACATTGTTTCTCACACCACCCATATTGTGTGTGTTAATTTTATCCAATAGTGGTGGGACCTACAATTTAAAATACTTTCCGAACAACAGATTATTGAAAAACTTTTCATTATAATATTATTTACTCTCAGGAGTTTGGTAAAAAAAAGAAGAAAGTCGAAGAACTATTTTCCGTTACTATTTCGTTGTGTTCGACAGGCCTTTTTGGGAGTTTGAACGGTCTGACGTCAAATAAGCCAAAACAATACCTGCCAGACTACAGCGACTAATTAATCAAAACCCTAAATTAAAAAAAATGAACGTTATACCTCGCAATTTTAACGGTTCCCTTTACAGTAATAGATAGTAATGTTATATGCGTTAAGCTAATGTCTTAACAACAACATAAAAATATTTTTTTAGTCAAGATCGATACAATTTACTAATCCCGCCATAAAAAAAAACTCATCAGCTCAAGCTAATCATTTCGATTAACAAAAATTATTTCTATGCATAGGAGGGAAGTATGTAAAGTTTCAGCATTTGACCATAGAGATCGTAGCTACTGGCCTAATTTTTATTTCATTTTATTTTTATTTTTTTGGTATAGAAGGAGAACGTGTAAAGTTTCAGACGATTCTGTTATTCATTTTTCAGTAACAAGGAAGTGTCATTACATTTTTAATTATGGGTAAAACTAAGTATTACATACATAACATAATTGACCATTACAGCCCTTCAGTCAGAATTACGACCAAGCTTCTCACACCACTTATGTTGTGTGTGTTAATTTTATACATGAGTGGCGGGAACTACAGTTTAAAGTCGACTCCGAACGACACATTTTTTTGAGAAACTTTTCATGGCAATTTTATTTACTCTCAGAGTTTTTGCCAGAAATCTGCTGAGAGGAAGTCGCCGAAGAAATATTTTTTTTTAATATTTAGTTTTTGATGTCTGCGCTGGGATACGAACGCTGGCCTTTCATCTAATAAGCCAACACACTACCTACTAGACTACGGCGACTTAACTAAGTATTTCGTAGTGAAAAAGTGCTCATTTTTGATATGTTTCACAGCGAAATTTATGAATTTTATGAACGATTCTAAAAGCGTTCAAGTCATAAGGGTAAAAACGAAAAGTGAATGTATGAGCTGTTAAATATAAGCAGACAGGATTATGACCTAGCTTCTCACAACACTTATGACGTGTGTATTAAATTTATCCACAAGTGGCGGGACCTACAATTTAAAGTCGACTCGGAACGACAGATTTTTGAGAAACTCTCCGAGTTTTAGTCACAAATATTTTTCATTCATATTTTCTTTTATTCGAGCCGTCTGACCTAGAATTTGCACTGTGGCGTCACGTCTAATAGGCCAACATACTACCTACTAGACTACGGCGACTATGCAAAGGGATTTTAAGATTACAAAGCATTTTTATTTGTCGATTATGTTCAGAAAGATTAAACAGTAAACACTGAATATAATTGTAATCTTTTGAAAGACTGTATAAACAAATTCACGGAAAAAAGGTGTAGCTTATAATCTGGACAATAGACATACAAAATTTCATGAATTAAAATATAATTTGCTTCCGCTTTCAAATCTAATGAAATTAACATCTGGACAAATGTTTTCATCAAATGCAAGGCAGATAAGAAGATAGTGTAAGCGAAAAAACCTTTCTAACAATTGGGTTGAAATCTTATGAGTTTATTTTAGAAAAACAAAATATATCCCAAGTCTAACATAAGTTTCTCTTCAAAACTTTCTAACTTTTCTTGTGTACACGTACAGCTGAATAAAAATCAAATTTAAATTTCCTATAGCTGTTTCAAACTTTTAAGCATGGTGTCTGCTTTAAAAAATGTTATAGATTATGTAGTTCATTCATGTGCAATATAATGGTTTAGAAACTCTGGAACTAGACAATCAATGTTAAGGTAGTACGAAACATATTCAAAAATCACACAGGAATAACCAAACAGACCGCCGAAATGATTACCTACTTACTAATACTACATACATAATTGGTCATTACAACCCTTCAGTCAGTATTACAAACCAGCTTCGCACACTACTTATATTGGGTGTATTAATTTTCTACATGTGTGGCAATTTCATGTCGAATCCGAAGGACCAATTTTTGAGAAAGTTTTCATGGCAATTTTATTCACTCTAAGGGCCATTATTACAACTTACCGTTAATTAAAGGGAGGATTTTAACGGGCAGATAAATTGTTTTTCATTATTATGAGTACCCAATAAGATAGAAGTGAGCGTTAAGCTAAAGGGAAGATCATTCTACCTTTAACATTTAAAGTTCACTTTATCTTTGAACTTGCCATATTATAAATATTATTTTCGATATGGCAATAATAAACACAACAAATAAAAAAGCACGTCGTTTCCATTGCGTTTTTGAAGAAGTTATAGATATTGCACCGGCATTGCCATATTTTTGAAAAAGTTAACTTTATTTTCTCTGTAATAACGAGAATAAGTTAAAGGTAACTTTACAGTTCCCTTTAGCTAAAGGTACCTTTAACTAATTCCAACTTTAGCTAAAGGTACCTTTAAACTAAATCCAACTTTAGCTAAAATTACCTTTAACTAAACCCAGCTTTAACGGCAAGTTGCAATAATGGCCTTAAGAGTTATTTTTATGATAATCTTACAGCATATTTTATATTTTGAATATTTATTGATTTAATCTCCATCTATTGGACCTTCGATGGTTTGAAATTTTCGAATAACGATGTTCGTAAGTCTAGCTATGGTTTCTCAACATACAGTTGTAGAAATCTTATAATCGCTGCAACTAGTTACTTCAACACCTCATTTCAGAATTTAAGAAAGTATGTTTAATGGCAGTTCATATTTAAACCCTAACTCAAATTCAAATATAGTCTGACTTTCCATCCTGTCAAGCGTAAACCATGTTTTACGAAAACGGCCATATACCGTAACCGATGTATTGTAATGCTATTACCCACTAAATTTAGTAGTTAACTGTGAACGAAACCTAAATAAAAATTTTATGACCCTCTAAGGTCATTTCACTGCACAAGATTACTTATGATGATTTCGCTTGTGGAAAACAAAAGCGCATCAAGGTAAATCGATATCGATTTAAAGAAGGTTAGTGTTATTACAGATCCCTTGAAATAAACGAACGAATTCATAATTTAAAAAAAAAATTCTTTTTTTTTCTTACTAAGTACGCATTACACATTAAATCACCATTTCATATGTACTTCTGCAGTTTTATGGGGTCTCCTCTATCACTAACATGTGCTGTAAACTGCGCAGTTGATTAAATAACCACAAACAAACTATAAAAGATAAAAGCTGTGGTTTCTGTGGTTTTATTTAATTATACTTCTTTGAAGGGATTTAAAATGGAATCTTAATTAATTGATATTTTAAATTCTTTCTCAAGCAATCGTATAAAAAAAAAATAAATTAAATAAATAAATAACAACAACAACAACATGCAACAGTTCTATAACTCATATTCATATTCACATATGTACCCTCTTATGGTACTGGCATGCATGTATGATTAGGCGTCTATGCTATATCGACATGAAGGAAATTAAATGCAATGATTATGTGGCATTTAAAACCACACAATCTAATCGTAGAAAATAAATGTGCAGCATACATATTTTAAATACAATTTCATTGGTGATAATAATAAAATTAAATCTTATTTGTATTATCTTTAGAATTCAATTCATAAATTCTCTCTGAAACTTATAAAAAGGCATTCAAAGGCATTTTTAATTTCCAAAAATTATTTGAAGAGATTTGGTGAAATATACGATTACCAAGTTCTGAACATAACACACTTTTTTAATTAAATACAGATTTTTATCACGTGATTTATCCATAATCGCGATTTTTATAAGAAGAATTTATAGCAACGTTTGAAATTCAGAAAAAACTAAGTTAATAACTCATGTTTCGATATTACGCTACTATAATGTAATTCAGGTTCTATCTAGAGGCTTATTTGTTTAAAGTGAAACATTTTTTTAAATAATTAAAGTTCCAGGAATCGTAATCATCCATTCCTTTGATTATTTAACTTCCCAAGATTATTGCATCACCTAATATGGTGATGTTATCTATCAATTATAAATTATGATTATAATTATTACAAGCTGAGTAATTAAAAATTTTTGTACGCTGCGGTGTAATAGACCCAAGACCATCACCCTAATAGTCTGGCACACTATCCACAAGTCTAGACCAAGTATTGGAATTTTAATACGTTACATTATGATTAATATGTACTAAGGTGTGATTTAACATCAAAAGATTTTTATGATGTAGTGTTCTCAGATGTACAGTTTCCCCATTTATAAAGGGTGGGCCATTTAAACGTTTAAATTTAAAAATACAATAAAACAGAAACGGTTTGAAATTTTGCAAAATTTATTTTTTTGTTCCGAAATAAAATTGTGCCGGTTAGAAATGGAATTTTATTTCATTCACATGGCTACCGTGACTGGCCTCACAATACCTCATTCGATCGAAAAAAATTTCATGCACTTTTACTAATGTATGGAGTCGTACCTCTGCAATGCGAATATTGAGCTTCAAATATTCAATTGTCTTTGGTTTGTCGGCATAACACTTTTCTTTCCATAGAAAATAATCCAAGGGCGTCAAATCGCAGCTGCTTGGCGGGCAATTGACATCACCATTTCGGCTAATTAAAAGGCCATTAAACGTTTGACGCAGTCTGGCAAATTGTTCCATCCTGTTGAAACCAAACATAGTTCACATCAATGTCATGAAAAGTGGCTACAAAAAATATCTGTAATCGGTGTCTCTATTAACCGTAATGGCTAAGCCGTCCTCATTTTAAAAGAAATATGGGCCAATAATGATTCCGGTCCACAAGCCGTTCCAAACAGTTGTTGGTAATGGGTATATTGGCTGCTCTAAGACCACGTGTGAGTTTTCTGAGCGCCAACTACGTCAATTTTTCCACAAAGATCAAAAGATGAAAATCCGAAAAGACGATTTGGTGTTCCTGATAAATCGAATTCAGCGTGCAGTCTTTATTTGGTCCAAATGTCAAGGTTGCTCAAGCGCAAATCCATTCGTTCAGTGGTAATAAGATACTAGGTTTTGTGACAGACTAGAATGACATAAATGTGACAGATTCGGAATAACCGATAGATAGCACACCCTACATCAGTAGTTAATTCTGCACTAATAAATTCAAAGACGGTAAATAAGAATGAAGTTATTGATTTCAAATCCATGGTGGCATAAAAGAAAAGTAAAAAAAATTAAAGAAAAATTATGGAAATTATTTCCCCAAACAATAGACACACAGAAGTAGTTTCCAACAAATGAAAAATATTGTGAATAGGCGATTGAAAAAAAATCAATCAAAAACCAATTCGACAATATCACTAGGCACAGATTTAACAATACGATCCTTATTAATAAATTATGTAATAATCGTATAACATCTCTTCCTCTTTATGCTCCTGTCAAAGATGTTTTTACTCAAATTTGTTGTATTTTTTTACGAAACAAACTAATTTGAGGCTGAAACTGAATGCCATATAATCATCATTAAATAAATAGCATGGCAGTAATTTTTATTTTAGTAAACGGTTCCACTTGAGAAATTTACATACGAAAATATTCATGGACTTGTATTATAACTTATTAAAGAAAAGAGTGAAAGAATTTTTGTTTGGTAAGACAAGCAAATAATTTAATTCGTATGTGGTATGCAGATACAAAGATACGTAATGATACGAATGCGGCATTAAGTCTAGGTGAGTTTTTGAATTAGTTTTGATTGTTTAGTTGGTTGGTTTTTAAATAAATGTGTGCGTCATGTGAAATTTTTATTTTTTTTTTGCATTTATTGTCTTTGGAAACATGGCAACTTAGGTAAAGAGTAAATCATATGATTACAGACATCATACACATGAGTTACACATGAGTTACACACGAATTGAAAAGTTTTGGGTTGAAGAACAAGAGATTTAAAAATGGAATTGAAATGCTATTGAATAACCATTGAAAAGAATCCAAGAATTAAATATCAATTATTATATTACATTTAATAAGATAACATCATTCAAAAATTAAATGCGCTCTGAAGTTAATGCATACGAATGCTTTCAACAGATTTAGCTTTTGCAGAGATCGATTTAAAAAGGAGAATTTCAAGTAAGAAACTTCAGTTAGGCGAGTTTTAAAGGTAGGTATTATAATACTTAGTCTGTCATCTGCCGTTGTCTAGAAATAACGATTTCTGTGGGCATGTGTTTGATGATTGAGTCCAATTCCTACTCGAAAGTTAGCAATAACTTATGGTGTTTTCCCATCTACCAAAAAATGTGCATTTTATTTAAAAAAAATGCAATTTTGTGTTTGTTTCTTAAAAATGTTTCACTCTCTCAAAGGGTATTCTAAATAATTCGCACTTACCAATGGTGGCGGGCATTGCATTTTATGCCCTGTATAAATCGAGAGTGCTGACAATACCCTGTAAAGCAGATAACTTTTGTTTAAGGAAGCATTATATTATTAAAGCTAAATGGTCAGTAATATAAAAAAATTTCTTTCAGTGTTAGACCAGTGCTAAAAACATTTGCTTAAAAAATGAAGTCGAAAAATTAGCAATCTGGCAACACTTTTTTCATATTAAAATATTTTATTGAAAACAAAACAAAAAATACAACGAAAGTGGTATACACAGGACATTCCCTTTTTAATATTTGTGTTATGTTCTGAAATCACAAATACATTACAGCATGGCTAGTAAGTGCGTTGACTTATTTTACGTGAGGCCACAGTCTAAATAATACGAAATACGAAAAAAATATTTCTTCTACGACCTCCTCTCAACAGATATCTTTCAAAAGCTTAGAGTAAATAAAATTGCCATGAAAAGTTTCTCAAAAAACTGTAGTTCGGGATCGATTTTATACTGTAGGTCTCCGAACTCATGTTTAAAATTAATACACACAACATAAGTGTTAGGAGAAGCTAGGCTGTAATCCTGACTAAATGATTGTAATGATCAATTATGTATGTATCCTTGCTACAAGCCAGGGACCGAGGAGCTTCCGAGAAGTATTATTTTTTGAGGTAACTCTAGTCCCTTAATTTAAAAAAAAATTAAAATTACAATCTTTCTTGATGTGCTCGAGTTTGAAGTCCAGCCCTAACCACTACATCTTGCCACTTTGAGGGAATTGGCATTGCTTTACTTTAGACTACTGAACAATTTATATTAAAAAGCATCATAAATGAAAAAAAAACTATTGCAAGTAAATGAAAAAGATGAAAACTGAATGTTTATGGAATAAATATCAGCTCCGATTTGTAGATTAATTTTTACAAAACGACTTAAATTTTCGTTCATGTTCTTCAAAAAACACATACGACATGTCAAATGACTTGAGACTTTTCACACCAAGTAGCTACTTGCAAACATGGATGTATGTGGTGTGTATTCATTCAATGGTTGTACTATTATTTATATTTATGTGTGGTATATACATACATACATATGTATGTATACCTCATTTCATTTAATTTCTTTTTTCATTTTTTTTTTCTTTTTCTTTTACATTACAATGTCTAAAGCGGTTGGGTGTACTAAAATGTTTCACATTTCTTTCTCTTTAGCCGCTCTCTGTTCGATGTGGTTCACAGAGCATGGAATTGATGTGAATATGTTACATAGGAAAAGTGTACACAAATCATGTTGGCATAGAGAGGTATACGCTGGCAATTATATTACCTTGATATTGACAATATAAAAACCCAAAAAAAAAAAAAACATTAAAAAAGAAATTTCAAATAAAATAAGAAAAATAGAATATAAAATATGGTATATATATACATATGTATGCTTCATATCTGTATATAATATATTCCATATATCAAATATATACACACACATAGCACCTTATGATATATCATGTGGAAAAGTATTTATTTGCCATGTTATAATGCCACCACCACCACCACCACCACCACAATAATTACACCCTAATGACTAAGAGAAAGAGAGAGTAACTGTAAATATATGTAACCGTATTCCACAATTTCCTATAGTTTTGCAAATATGTATGCATTTGTGTGTACGAGTGAATGTTTTTTTTTTATTGTTTGCAAAAATCCTGTGACAAATTGTGTGCCTTAGATTTGAAATGGGAATTTTCATTTATCTTTCAGTTATCGTCGTCCAAAGCAAACCTTCTCCATCGTCATCATTGTCAATGTCAGCGGTGATAATATTAATATCATCCTGCTTATCATCAACACTGTCATTATCATTATCATCATCATCAATAATAACTGTTTTGTGGTAACTCCATTAAGATAATTTTAATTTTTAATTTAAAAAAAAAAAATTTTTCTTTTTTTTCTTTTTTGTTGTTGTTATTTTTAATAAATGGAAGTTGATTTCGGTATTAGAATTTACCACCCTCTTACCATTTTTATGTTGATTGCGGCAATTTTTACATTAAAATTACCAAGAAAAATGATGATAATGACAGCAATGGTGTGACATGAGCTTCTGAGAACATGAACCTTGTACTGTATTCTACAATAACGATTCGTATGAATAGATTTTTAACAATAAAAAAAACAACTGATTTTGACATGCAAATTCTATCACTGCAGGTATGTTAGAATTTTCTGAAGAATATTTAAAATTTTTACTTTTCCAGAATTTCTTTACAATTACAGTCTCTAGTTAATAAAGACCTCTATTAAATTGTTACAACTTTGAAAAAATGTTCCTTTATAGCACACAACTACATACATACATAATATGTCTTTATTTCGCACTAACTGACTTGGTGAGTTTTTGTTTGGCCAGGTACGAATGATAAAAATATCACTGCTTGAGATACGCTTTGTTCGATAAAGTATTTGCAAGGATCAGCATGATTGTGGTAAACAAATGTCGTATGTTTCCAATTGTTGTGTTTATCAGAAGAAAAAACACGGAGATTTTCTATGATAATTTGACTGAATTTCATGAAAATTTTTTAATTGTCAGCTGTTTGAAATTTAACTAAAATCTGCTTAAATGGTTGCCCTAAAATTCTAGTGAATTCCAATATATTCAATACTCGTTTCTTTTATCCCCTATTTATTGAATCTTCAAATTTAGAATTGAAATGTCAATAAACCACATGATGCTTCTGGGAATGTACACCCGATTAACGCCATAATGTAGGTTGTAAATTAAGTAAATTATATACATAATTGGTCATTATAATTCTTTAGTCAGGATTACGACCTTGCTCCTGACTCCTGTGTATTAACTTCATACATTAGTGGCAGGATCTACAGATTAAAGTCGACTCCGAATGACAGTTTTTTGAGAAACTTTTCATGGCTATTTTATTTACTTTCTGAGTTTTTGAAAGAAATCTGCTGAAATTAAGTCGCCGAAGAAATATTTTTTCATATTTCGTTTTGTTGGACTAGGTTTAATGTCGAAGAAACCTAAACACTACCTATTAGACTGCGGCGACCCAATTTATTGGATTGTTTAGTTGATCACAATTCAAAAAAATTTTTTTTATGTTTTATGGCTATGTTCCATTTCCATTCTATTCCAACTTTTTTTTCAGCAACCAGCAATTTTAAGCGCCCACAGTGAAACATCTAATAAATCTATTATTTCCTATTTGAGACGTGGTTTATTAAAATTTTAAATAAAAACACTAAATCTCCCAAAATGTAAGACATTATCATGCCAGAAGCCAACATTACATTTGAAATTTTAATCAAGTTTACTTTAAGAGAATAAAACAATAGAATCCAACAGACTGAAGCCTTTAGGTAAACTGTAGTCCAGCATATATGAAATGGTCAACTTGTTAGTATGTTTGAAATCCTAAATCTTTGGGTTTTATAAGAATTATGTACGAAAAGTAGACATTTTTAAATATTTGCTGTATTAGTATGTAAAATATCCAAACGTCCCCTTTGCTTAAAAAATATTTCATTCAACAATATCTCCGATGTCAAAAGAGAGTTATCCTACTTTTAGGTTAGGACAGGTTTAAGACTTAGGCTGATGGAGAATTTTTAAAATCGCATTCGAATTTAATGCATCAAAAGCCATTTCAAAACTGTCTGGTTTGTGGGTTAAAAATATTGTCGGTCTGTGTTAATATTGCCAAACATGTGCTCCTCTTTTCGAAATACGGCTCGAATTTTTTTCTTTGTTTTCTTTTATTTCACTTCTATATAAAGAAGATAATAAAGATGATAGTAACCGATGCAGGATATTAAAAAGATTTGGAAAAAAGAATTAATTGTTGAAGCACTTGCTAAAAATTTAGGAATGATTTTATTGTTTCGAAGACAATATTCAAAACTTTTATTCTTGAAACATAAAAAAGAAAAAGCGAAATATAGAGAAGTAAAATAACAATAACAAATCAACAGTGATGTTCTAGAAGTTGACCGACTGTAAATGCAGTATGAAAAGAGCGAATGGTAGTATTACCATTGAGTAGAATAGCCTGTGATATACTTATAGTATATGGTGGTGCAATTTGATCTTTATGGTAAAAATATCGTATAATAAAACTGATAATTCGGCATAACCAATTAAAAAGAAATTCGATGAATATAAATCAACAGAGGATTTATGTAAGTAAGAAAGTAATAACCAGACGTTGGCACCAATAGCCACCGGTGGCCCAACATCTTAGGCTTTTTAAACATAACAAACAACAAACAAACATTTTGTTCCGAAACCATGGGTGAATCCAGCTTTATTCTCATTTTTTCTAACGCCTAGTTGCCCTACGTTCGTCCATCGAACTTTGGCATTCAAATTTCCTTATTTTGAGCCTCTTTGTCAGTTCTATCTTTTAATGGAACACTTCTATTTAAGATTTGAGATAATTTACTTGAATAACTTTTGTGCTGAGCTGTTAGGTGTTAATTTCTAATACCATTGCTCTACCGGGTAATTTCGCAAATTTTCATTTGAAAAAATTATTCGAAATTCGTTTCAATGCCTCCAGTTTGAGAGAGATTACTTAGGGTATTCTTAGTATTAAGTTCCATTGCAACACCATCATTACCTATTCTGTAAAATAATTACAACTTTTTCCTGGTTTCTGTCCAAATCCCTTCCGAATGAATACTTTTCCTAAGTGGTTTACACAGGATACTTCTTTAGAAACGCTAGCCTGAAGAGATAAAATATTCTTTCAATAGAAGAACTGAAATATACAAACAAACAAAAAAAAAAAAAAGAATAAAATTTAAGAGGCCTCAATGTAAATATTTGCCAATTTTCTTTGAGGAATATTGCCATGCCCAATCAATTGAAAAACTTTATTAATTTTACTAAACGAGTTCCTGTTAGATTTTCTCCATGAAAAAACAATATTAAGTTCTCGAAAGAGCCTTTCCTATACATACATATGCATATGCAAATCGATTTAATTACCATACGTTGATACTAATCGATATGTACAACGGGAAAAAGTAAATCTTTTTAAATTATTAGTGGTAACGATGAATAATTTATGGGTTTTTATATTTTATATCGAATGAAATAAAATTAATTGCTTTTGGGTGAAACACTCGCCTTATATTGCCCTTCTTCTTCTTCTCATCACACGATTACAGTTATTTTCTGCAATTTTTTCAAGTGAACTCCTCTGACAATTTTTTAATTTTTTGTTTTGTCTTCTTCAGCAGAGTTCTTATTTATGGTGTACCCTACAGCACAAAAAGAAGCACATTGGATTTGTGCTTACATTTGTTGTTGTTCTGCTGTTGTTTCAAGATGTATCTCCCTGTTGAGTATAAGAAAATTAATTGTGACATTATGGTAGAGATGGTAAGGATTTAGAGATGGAATATGGGTTGTGGGTAGTCGTTAAGTGATTGGTAGTCACAGGTAGTCCGCTGCTAGAGTTGGATTTAGCCACAGGTCTATAGGTCGAAAGGTTGTCGAATTTACAGGGCAACTAAAGACATGAACCGTATCATGTGGTCATTACAGCAGTTCAGGATATTCAACCATCCTGACCTTAGCTGGGTCAGGATGGTTCTAGTTTTCCTGGGCAGCTGCCATTCACTATCCGAGATTTACGGGGCATGGTTATTGAGTACCTTGCTATGGCTGAGTTCATCCATAGCTATCGTGCCTATATACTTGTGTAAGGAGCTTAAGTACATACATACATAACTGGCCATTACAACCCTTCAGACAGGATTACGGCCTAGCTTCTCACACCACTTATGTTGTGTGAGTTAATTTTATACAGGGGTGGCGGGACCTACAGTTTAAAGTCGGCTCCGAACGATAGATTTTTGAGAAACTTTCTATGCATGTATTTACTCCCAGAGTTTTTGCCAGGAAGTCGCCGAAAGAACATTTTTTTTTCACATTTCGTTTTTGATATCTGACCTGGGATTCGAACCCTGGCCTTTAGTCTAATAAGCCAGCACACTACCTACTAGACTACGGCGACATCAAGGAGCTTAATTACTATCCATAAATCGAGTCACTTTTTTTCTAGCTTTTCACTGATTTTGGGGATACAAATAAAAAGAAGGCTGTGAAAAAATTAAACACATTATGTGCACAATAAGTGCATTTTGTTGTAGGGTATCTAAGACTCCCCAAAAAAAAAGATATTTTCTTGTTTTGGATGCTTACGTATGTATGTAGCTCTCTAAGTTGGTCGTTAAGTCTGTTTATCTATCTGTGGGTCGTTTGATAGTTTGTTGTTATTTTTGCATTTGCTGTTGCATATTTAAGTAACAAGCAACATACGAGTCCAACCAACATCAGCGAAAAGACAACAACGAACAAGACAAACAAACAAACAACAACAACAACAACAACAAGAACAACAAACAGCAAGAATAACAAAATGTACAACAGAGCAATTATGTAATTTGATAATATTTCATTCTTGGCAATAAATATTCATTATTTGCGTTTTGTTAACTATGGATTTTAAGTACAACAACAACAACAAACAACAACAAACAACAACAACAAACAAAAACAACAAAACCAAGAAACTAAACGAACCGAACGACAATCCAACCACTGGCACCACCACTGACTGGATGCAAACCAAAATACACACACACACACATCCATGTAATAATATGCCATACCATACCATACAGACATACTACTTGCACATGTACATGTCGGATGAATAGTCGGATGGCACTATACATGGATTACGTTCCCTTATACAGCGAATTCGTTTGGATGTGGAATATGAGAAGTATTTCTTGTTTTTTGTTTCATTTTTTCTTTTTAATTTTTTTTTTTTTATATTTTTCCAAATACAAAGTTTTTTTGTTGTTGTTTTCTTTAGATGGTACTTTTTATATGTATGTTGTTTGGTTTGGTTTTTTTTTTTTTTTTTTTTGTATAAAATTGTTGTTTATATTCGCTCGTATAAATTTTGTACTTTGTCGTCCGTTTTTCTTTTCTTTTCCTTCTTTTTCCTCCTTTTTTTTGTGAATTCGTAAGATTTTAATCATTTCGATGTTGTTGTTGCATGAAAGTTTCATAGCGTTTTTTTCTTTCTTTCTTCTTTTTTTTTCGTTTCTTTTTATTTGTGAGAGCACTTGAGCAATATTTATGTCAGTGGATGAGAAATATAAATGAAATGAAAAGAATATTGCCTGGAATAGATTTTTCTTTCTTAATTTAAACGATTGCTATTGTACTCTAATATGGGCAGTCAGTCTGTCAGACTTGTAAATTTATTGCAAAACAAATTTAATTCTTTTTTTTTTATTATACGGAGTTCTAATTTAAATACTAGATGTTTAGTTGACACCACGATCTTTTCTAATGTGTAAAGGAATAAATATGTTTGCATGTGGTCCAATATCTATACGCATGCATATATAGATACGTACGTATACTATGTGATGACTTCATACTTATGAAGTATTAATTGCTCTAAACTATGTGTTTAGTTTAGTTTTACTTTTGGGTTTTGGCATCACTAAAGAAAAAAATTACTCCTTTGACGGCCATAAGGTTATGAAAGACAAATTTATAAGATAATTAGACATATTTTAAAACCAAATTACCAAAACCAATAGTGGATTATCCGTTTTTTGCTATGTGTTCCTAAGGTCGTTAAGCTATACCCTTGACGTCAATAGATGATAGCTCCTTCAAACTGACAAGAAATGGAGAGCCAAATAACCTATATCTGCTCCTAGCAAGAGATGGCAAGAGATGATAAAGAAAATGGATAACAGTTTCCTCTTCCGCAGCGGATCTGCACCCACGGCAGAAATCGTTGAATGGGAGCCGGATCCTTTCCACGTGTCTACCCATAACACAATGAAATGTAAGCATGGCGACTGATTGAGATAATGCTACAACCAAGTCCAAGTAATTGGCCTTTTATCCATCAGGAGCCACGTGGGCCTATCAGTGAAGCAGGACTCAGGATCTGTTTTCGTCTCTCCGCGCAATGGCCAACTTGATCGAGGCAAATGGCATATCTGCGTCGATTTAAGAGGAAGTATTTTAGGTCTTAATATCTATTCTTTAATAGAATGAATACTTTAACGACAATAAAATTTTATAATTTTAGAGGCGTACACTGATTTGTTCACCAGTGTTAAGGCCCATTCGACAGGCTCATTTTTTGCGTACTGCTTTATTACACGGTGTCTTTATTGTTAATTGCTGTTTTTGATGGCATCTTGTAGCTCCGATTGTCGCAAAAATTATGGTTTCTAGGTAAATATTCAAATCGAGGACTCAGCATAACGTTTGATATACGAAGTATCTCAAATCTGTTTCTGAAGATCAGTTACCTCTAAATTATGGCAAAAGATGATAACCCATAGGGAATTCTCAATGATTTTTATGAGATTATGGAATTAATTTTTCTAATATTTTTTATACGAAGCTATGAAATTTTGTGGTTGAAAAGAATACTTCAAACGAATACATTTAAAACATTACAAACGTTCGTGATGTATACTCCCTGGTCCCATTTAAAAACAGGGTAATCATTTCTCAAGTAGGTAGCGTGTTGGCTTGTTAGACGTGATGACACGGTTTAAACCCCAGGTCAGACATCTCCAACAAAACGTAACATTTAAAGCTATTGTTTAGGCAACTTCCTTTCAGCAGATTTCTGTTAAAAACTCTGAGAGTAAATCTGTCGTTCAGAGTTGACTTGAAACTGTAGGTCCGGCCACTCATGTGTAAAATTAACACATACAACATAAGTGGGGTGAGAAGCTAGGTCGTAATCCTGACTGAAGGTTTGTAATGATCAATTAGGTATGTATGTAAGCGTTTCCGAGTGGCTCAGTCAATTTTTGCTATTAGGATATCGTGTCTTTAATTTCAACATCAGATATGCCTCGATCTTCGTCTTTTTTAAAAAGCCTTTCACTTCTCTGTCTTCGTCATCATTTCATAAATTTCATTTTCTTTGAGTTCAATAACTCCACGTGGTCTTCAAAGCATAATATACAATGCCTACAATAAGTAAATGATGTCAATACTAAGAAATCGTAACCTCTGTATGTAAATAGAAAAACTCCTGTGCGGACCATAGGGACACCGGTGGCCCCCTTAGCTTTTATAATAAATTTTTTATTTATTAAAATAAGAAAATATATCTACCTAGCAATAAATAATTTATGATATGTTTAGTAACAGATGAAATTTACATATCAAAACAATTTTATAAAATATTATAGTATTACGCGTCAAATACTGCCAACTTCAAGTGACCATATACCATAAAGAGTGACTGTTAGAATATACCCGATTATAGATGGAGAACATAAGTACGCAGCTTTAAAGATAAATGACTTACCCGATTGATAGTGGTTCAGATTTTTGCAAGTTTCAATTTGCGGCATATGTGGTCGTTAAAGGACTAATTGTGTTTAGATTGTGGTCAAAAAAGTTTGGATCATTAGGCGTGGCAATATTTCGAGTTAAATGTACAGCCATTATGATCACAGAATACTTTGACAATGTTCTTGTATTGTCCTTCTACGTCCTTCCAGAATTTTAACTGATAATGAAGACTAGAGTACTTACATCATGTACATCATGGGAAGACTTATACAAAACAAATGACTGCTGAAGAGAAAAACTCCAATTTGTAGCTTAAAGGATAAGAGATGAATTTTTGTTTGTAAAAGCTGCTACCAGTAACTTCATCTAAAAACGCGACCTCATCTCCAACCAACCGTCTTGTGTAATAGAGTAGAAATCGTGTTTGTGAACCTTTCCTGATGAATATCAAAAATTTTGATATTTAGCTAGATAGAGTAATAGCAGAATACTCTCTCCAATCTTAACTATTCTTGGTTGCTCAAAACGTTATTACCATGAAAGCTTGTTACATCAGTTTATCATGAATGATGGAAACTTCAGTTTAAGACCGACTCCTAATGACTGATTTCGAAAAGCTTTTTCATGGCAATTAGCTACTCTTAATACTTTTGCCAGAAGATTGCTAAAAGGAGACGCCGAAAGGCCTATTTTTTGACAAACAATTTTTCAATTCGGAAAAGCTAAGAATTAAAATTGGAGCTCCAGTTTAGTAAGGTAACACGTAGATTCTTTTAAAAGTATTATGTTACCATATGTGCTAGCCCTTTATAAATAATAGAATGAGTTGTTGCATAGTATTAAAGACTCTTTTAAAAGTGGTTGCTTAACTTCTTGACTTCAACAAAAGATATAAAAATGATTGGAATAAGGATTGGAACTCCTATTACTGACATGGGCCATATTTCTTAAATCTAAAGCTGTTTAAAAGAGTCTTACATTTAGTAACATATCAAATCATACATACATACATACGTATATTATTGGTCACACTACTTCTGTTGTGTGTGTTAATTTTTATATATGAGTGGCGGAACCTACAGTTTAATGTCTATTCCGAACGACAGATTTTTGAGAAACTTTTCATTGCAATTTTATTTACTCTAAGAGTTTCTGGCAAAAAATCTGCTGAGAGGAAGCAGCCGAAAACATTTTTTTTCATATTTCGTTTTGATGTCTGACCTGAAATTTGAACCCTGGTAATTCATGGCAATTTTATTTACTCTCAGCGAAGAAATATTTTTCATATTTCGTTTTGTTGCAAAATGAACCATGGCCTCACGACTAATAATCCAACACACTACATACTAGACTAAGGGTCATTATTACAACTTGCTTTTAACTAAAGGGAGAATTTTAACATTATTATGAGTACCCAATAAGGTAGAAGTGAACGTTAAGCTAAAGGGAAGATCATTCTACCTTTAGCATTTAAAGTTCACTTTATTTTTGAACATGCCATATTATGTATATTATTTTCGATATGGCAATAAGAAAATAATAAACATAACAGAAAAGAAACCAAGTCCTTGCCACTGCGTTTTTAAAAAACTTTTTTAAAGTGGCAAAAGTTATCAATATTGCACAGGCTTTGCCATATTTTTGAAAAAGTTAACTTTATTTTATCTGTAGGTTGTAATAACGAAAATAAGTTAAAGGTAACTTTAAAGTTCACTTTAGCTAAAGGTACCTTTAACTAAACCTAACTTTAACGGCGAGTTGAAATAATGGCAATAAGCCGACTACACTGTAATTTATTTCTGGAAAAGAACACTCCGTAAATAATTATGTTAGTCATTCATTAGAATAGTAAATCTTAAGCTGTAACGAATTCAATACGTTTCTACTGAAAGAAAATAATTGCTTTGAGATATTAAAATATACTCTAAGTAGGATAATGAAGTATCATAATGAAAGTAAACTTTAGTACTTTTTATTTTATTACTAAAAACCCGTAATTCAATTATATTTAATGGCTTTAAAACTGTATTTCATCTATCAAATCAAGAGTAGTAGAGTATTTTTCTTATCAATTAATTCTTAGTTGAACTGGAAAAAGAGAAGAACCCTTTCAAAGCGAAACATTTCAGAATATTTATCAGATTTTGAAAAGAAAATTTCGTATAACGAAATAAATGCTTTGACTTTATGAATATTTGTTGAGTTTTATTTTGTTTTTCCTTCTTCAGTTAAGTCAAATAAAATATTTACATCGTAAATAAGGAGCAAAAAGGAAAAATAAATCAATTTTTATATGTCATGACTATTAAATCTTTACGTTACGATAACTAAAAGGTTTCCTTCTAACTTCTCCACTCCACTTCCCCAATTTGATTATTTGCTGTTAGCAAACCCTTTTACTAAATATTTCAATTATAAAATTATGTACGTATGTATATTAGTATACATACATATGTAGTATATACCCATGTGTATCAAAAGTGTATCACAGAAATCATCTTTTACAGTAGTTTGTTGAATAGCATAATGGATGGAAGGATTATTTTTAGTCCTTTATTTGGACTGTCAGCATAATAGTGTAGCATACAATATTTATGTATTTGTCGGCACCAAACCTTGATAAAAAGAAAGTCTTTGCCGTTGCCGTATCAATGTTAATCTATGATTTCATTCTTATTCTAGGTATGGTGGTGTACTCTCTCCTTTTTTTTTTCTTGTGTTTTTGGGTTACTCGTATTTGTCTTTTATTACGAAATTTTATATAAATTTTGTTTTTGTTTTTGTTTTTGTTTTTTTTTTATAGTTTTATTATAACAATGATAAGTTGGACAATTTTCAGCCACGTGTGCAAATAAAGTTAAATTCTAAATCAAATATACAAACATACATACAAACAATGATGATTTTCTATGAAGTAAACCGCACCATGCCACCCATAAAAGGGTGATAATAATAAAGCTAAAGGCGACAGTACAGCTTAGACTTTTGCACTTATATAGGGGGGGAGGGACTGTCTCCCTATATGCCACCCTAATAGTGACAATGTCTCTTTATTTTGTTTACTCAAGGAGAGCCAGTAAAAAAAAATACAAGAAGCAAAAATAACTCGTGCATTATTCCCCTTTTTGGAGAAATAAAGGGAAATGAATGGCAAGGGAAAGTGGGTGAAATTATACAACAAAAATACATTATGAATGTGTATCAACAAATATTATTTATAATACAAGCATGATTTAATATCGAACTGCTGTGAATAATGAAATAATCAAAGTATTATCGAAACTGAAAGTCAAATAAAATGAAAAACCAATAAACAAAACCAATATCGATCAAGGCTGGCAATGCGTTATACTACGTTAACAAAGGCAAAGCAATTTATATTTCAAATCCAGGCAAAAATTGTTTGTGCCACTTTTTAACTCAATTTAGATTATTGACCAAAAAAATTAAATTAATTGTCGGTATAAATATTAATTGAAAGTTTTTCTAATGATAAATTTTCATCGAATTAAACACATAGGCCTCATTGTGTTAACACAGTTATTCGCTATTCCCTCAAAGCTTGTTATGAAGCGACTTATACTGCCAATGTCAATCTGTGGCAGTTCCTCCAGATTATCTGTAGTGTAAGTACCTAAGAGTTTTTTCTTCTTTGACAAAGTGCCTGGTTATTACCCAGAAGTTGTAGGACAGTTTCCTCCTCTTTCTCATCTCTGTAGCTTCTGCAGAAACCATTAGCAAACTGTCCAAGACCAATGCGCCTCGACAGCTATGTAATGGCCACACAACCATACTAAGCGTACTCTAGAGTTTAAGCAGTCCTTCTCAAGCGCCACTAATGCAGCCTTGGCCAGATTTTCCTCGCCGTTCTACCCGTGTTCGAGGCCAAACATTTTCTACGGAATGGACGTTCACCTTGTCAATTATGAGCCTACAGGTTCTCATAGGGATGCCCAGAGTCGAGATTTCCTCAGACAGTTCGATGGTCGTGCCACGCCTAGCAAGTTCATCAGCTCTGCAGTTACCCGGAATTAACACTGTGCCCCAGTGCCCATGTGATATAGGCATCATATCGTATTGCTACCTCGTTGAGATATTTTTGACAGCTGTACACTATCTTAGAGTGCATCAGGTTGGAATTTAGAGTCAGAAAGTATGGTAACGTTTCGCTTGGAGATGTTTCCGACTACAACAATTCTCGCAGCAGCCTGTGTTTCCAACAGCACCCCGAAAAGAAAACGTTACAAATACGTAACGCTTCTTAATAACGTAAAGAACTGAGAACCAAGACTTTTCTTCAAATTGTACTATACCTGATGCAAGTGTCAGCTACCAGTTGAATTAGCAACATTGTTAAATGGTGTTCAATTAAATTTTAACCAGGTTTCATTCAAAGCGCATTCATATACGATTGGACAAAGA
The DNA here is from genome assembly GCA_005959815.1 of Sarcophaga bullata. Taxonomy (NCBI): domain Eukaryota; kingdom Metazoa; phylum Arthropoda; class Insecta; order Diptera; family Sarcophagidae; genus Sarcophaga; species Sarcophaga bullata. The sequence continues at coordinate 195,796 of QOCX01000045.1, read as the reverse complement.
AAATTTACATTTCCGAAAGCCATCACCGCCAATACTTAGCAAAGTAGCCCTAATTATCCTTTGAGGAGCAACTTCTTTCTTCTATAGGAGGAGTTCCCATTCCCGACCTCTGCTTGCTGCGGTTTTCTAAATGAATGCTTGGAAACGGATTTCTCTGCTGACACTGCCATCATGTACAATCTCGCATTCAAGTACTAGGCATTAATTTTCTCCTGAATACCGCTTCTGCAAGGCGAAATAGCGAACACAGCTCTACAGGTTATTCAAAAGTGATTCTAATGCTCCTGCACATGATCTGTGTTGGCGAAAATCAACTTGTTATAGACAAGTAGAGAAGTGCGGCGTACTGATTCTCAGATCGGCCGTAGCCGATAACTATACTTTTGATGTAGTCAAGGAATTTATCTATCTTGGCACGGCCATTACCACCAAAAATGATGTCAGGCAGGAGATCAAGTGCAGAATCACTCTTGCCAACAAGAGAAATTGATAACAGAGGTCTCTCTCGTGCGACGAACTAATAATTTACAAGATGCTCATCCTACCCGTACTTCCCTATGTCGCAGAGGCATGGCAAGAGCAAGCACTGATGCAGCAGTCTTGAGAGTATTCGAGAGAAAAGTCCTACGTAAAATTTTCGCTCCAGTGCGAGTTGGCGAAGATTTTCGCATCCGATACAACAGTAAGCTGTATGAGCTCCTCAACGACATGGACGTTGTGCAAGCATATTAATATCCAGCGGCTGCGCTGGCTCGGCCATGTCGTTTCAATAGAGGAGGATGCTCCGACGAGGCGGGTATTTGATGCGGGGATCTGCGGAAATCGGCGAAGAGGATGACCTTGTATCCGTTGGAAGGACCAAATCGAGGAAGCCCTGTCATCGATTGGTGTGAGCAACTGGCGTTGGCGCGTAAGTAGCAGAGGCGCCTGGAAGGATGTGTTACGGCAGGCTGAAATCCGTTAATCGTGTTGTTATGGCCGATTAAGTAAGTAAGCAAGTAATAAGAATGATTCTACGCCAGTTTTTACATTGTTTTAGGTCGCTCTTTTGCGAAATACGATTAACCTGTCTTTCAATTTATTACATAGCTAAGTAATGTTGTCCCAGAGTTTGATAAAAGGCGATAATCTAGGTAGTGGCATAGGGTGAGACTGTCACTGAGTTGACAACTTTTTCAAAAAAGTTTGAGAAGATAAGAGTAAATTATCAATAAACGATGAAAATATTAAAAAAAAAGTGACGATAATGGTTATGGAAAATCATCGAATCAGAATTAGAGAAGTTGCTGAGAATGCCGACATATTGCTTGGCTGATGTCATAAAATTTTTGGAAAATTTTGATAGCAAAGTTCGTTTCAATATTTCTAAATTGTGACCAAAAAAATGTCACATGAGCATGAATGACATCCGGATTTATTTAAAATAATCACAACTGGTGTCGAATCATGGCTACTCGTAAATCCACTTTCTACACAAAATTTGATGCAAATTCTTTGACCCTCTCATAACACTCGTCTTTTTTATGTTTCTCACAGGCAAACTAAACCTATGGCAGGCTTAAACTGTGAACATAGGTTCAAGACGAGTGTAGCAACATAAGAATTAATGATTAAAAGACATCGAGAATGAACGTTGCCATGAAATTTGAAAAATCATTTTATTTTTTGAACACTTCTAGTAAATCTGTTTACATATTGTATTAGTTTTCTAAGTTCTATTTAGCTAATGCAGCTGTACACACAGACTAACACACAGTTAATGTTATCACTAATTGATTTCCAATGGATGGCTTAAATGGATTTTCAATGCAAATTATTGTAAATAAAATTGTCTGGGAACAAACAAAGACATCTTCTGTCTAATGACTGTAATAAAGGCTAAGCGACATATTATTAACTGCTGGCTGGCTGGCTGGCTGGCTGGCTGGCTGCCTAAATTTACAACTTCTAATCAATTGACAATTAAATGGGAAATTTATGATTTTTCTAGTCGATAACCAATGACGTCGACCTTAATCGTAATCGTTGTTTTGTGTTCTTTTCATAATGATGATTTAATATTCATAATATTTTTATTGTTTATCAATGCCTACTTTTGTTAATTAATGACTCTTTGTTTCTTTTTTTTATTACTAATTGGTAGTTTAGTTTGATTTTAGTTTTTTTTTACAAAAACTGAGCCTTTTCTCATGTATGTATGTACATATGTATTGTGAAGTTATCAGATTCAATAATTAACACAAACTGTTTCTTTAACGTACTTTATTTGTTCAAAACTCAAAAAGAAATATAATTTTATTGTGTTTGTTTATTTCTTAATAATGTATTGTGGAAAAATAATATTTTTTTTTAATTCTGATTTAAGAGGTCACGTTAACGGTTGCAAGTGATAATCACGAAAGCCGTCATTTAAATAAAGTGACAATAAATTTGGTACTATGGCCATACTATGGATCATATGTGTAGTAAAAGTCTGTTCACGGTATAGTTTGAACGCTTAATAAAAAAATTATAACAAACTATACTTTGTCAGATGATAATCGTCTTAATATGATCCTTTCGCTGCTACATGTTCTCTTGTAATTTCAATTGTAATTATTTTCTTTTCTTTTTTTGTTCTCTTATATTTTTATTTATACATGCTATGTTATAGGAACTATACAATAAAAGTTGATGATAGTTTTGAGGAAAGGGAGATTGTGTTGAAGATTCAGAACGCTATTCTTGTATCCAGTCTGGATTCCCCCGTGTTCTTGACAGATTATCTGGGGGAATATGGCAGAGAAAAATTATTATCGTTGCCTTAAAGCTAGAATGCGTCACTTGCATAGACGTGTAAAACAATACAGGCATAAATACATTTTTCAATTTAGTTTGATTCTTTACAACTCTAACTAAAAAGCATTTCTTATTGTATGTCGCTTTTCTACTGCTTTTATAGAAGCTTAGTAAACATTCTTTAGCTTCCCAACTGTTGTCATAGTGCTAAAATCGTTTTACATTTCTTTGATATTGATTGGATATATAGGGTGGGTTATCTAACGGTTTAAATTTTCCATCGAACCTAACAATTCTTAGGTCATTATAAAATTTAGTATATTACCTCCCCCACTGATCGTAATGAATCAATTTACGCCAACGAAAAAATTGCACGATAATGTCGATTTTGATTTTCTTTTCAGATGAAGCTCATTTTCATCTTGGTGGCTACGTTAGTAAGCAAAATTGCAGTATTTGGGGCTCAGAAAATCCACACGTGATCTTACAGAAGCTAATGCATCCATTATAAGTAACTGTTTGGTGCGGCTTGTGCAGCATTGGCCCACATTCCTTTAAAAATGAGGACGGTGTAACCATTACAGTCAATGGAGACAGCTATCGCACTATGATAACCGATTTTTACACCCGCTCTTCATAATATTGATGTGAACGATGTATGGTTTTAACAGGATGGTGCAACTTGCCACTTATTTCATGCCAACATCGATTTATGGCGGTCAAACGTTTAATGGACATTGAATTAGTCGAAATGATGATGTGTATTAGCAGCCAAGTAGCTGCGATTTGACAGCGTTGGACTATGTTCTCTGTGACGCCGCTTAAGAAAAGAGTTATGCCGACAAACCAGAGCCAATTAAGAATTTGAAGGCCAATATTCCTGCTCCCATTGTCGAGATACGTCCCCATATACACGAAAAAGTGTAGAAAAATTGGTCCGATCGTATTAGGTACTTTATGGCCAGCAGCGGCAGCCATAAGAATGAACCAATAATCCATTTTTATTCTGAACAATTGTATTTCAAAACTAACAAAAAAAAAATTTGCAAAACTTCAAAATGTTTTTGTTTTATTGCATTTTTAAATTTAAACTTATAATCGCCCACCCTATACATATATTTTTGACGTATTCTGTTTAATTTGGCCTGAAATTGCTATGCCTCCAACATCTAGCAATATTTTTCTAAACGAAATATAATCAGCCTGCTCTGGTTTGATTGCCACAACATTTGGTGTGAGTTGATGTAAGATTGTTTGCAAGAAAATCTGAAAATTTGAAAAACCATGTTCAGCAGTTGTTTTCAAAATTGTTTATCGTTTCCTCTTATTGTTTCATCTAGACTTTGTAGACTAGACTTAGTTCTGAACGTGTTGGAAAATTTTAAATCACTCGTTATGATCAAAATAAAGATTTTATAAACCATTCGTACGATGTGATTTAATTTTTCGGCAACATAATCTAATTTATCCGGGTAATAGGCGAGTTACGTATTTTTCTTCCTATCAGGTTCCCAACTTTATAAACGTTCTGCATTTTTAGAATATTACTTGATCATGCTGAGAGTTAATAAAATCACTTATTCCACTGTATGCCGAATAGTATTCATACATACATACATACATACATACTTGGCCATTACAACCCTTCAGTCAGGATTACGACCTAGTTTCTCACACCACTTATGTTGTGTGTGTTAATTTTATACATGAGTGGCGACCCTTACAGTTTAAAGTCGACTCCGAACGACAGATTTTTGACAAACTTTTCATGGCAATTTTATTTACTCTCAGAGTTTTTGCCAGAAATCTGCTGAGAGGAAGTCGCCGAAGAAATATTTTTGCAGATTTCGTTTTTGATGACTGACCGAGGATACGAAAACTGGCCTTTCGTCTAATAAGCCAACACACTATCTACTAGACTACGGCGACCACGCCGAAAAGTATTGTCCTAAGTAAATAACGGAAGAGGCGGAATACTTTATTTTTAGTAGCAAGAAGTCTTATGAAATCCATGGTGACGACAACACTCTAACGATATTAATAACAATAATTACCTTAGCTTTGGAACTATAATGTAAGCAACTTATCCTAATAAATAAATAAACAAAGCTATATGAAGCTGCAAATAAAAAGATTTGATGAGTAAGACTTAGATTTGTTACTTAATCACCTCCTTAACTAGCAAAAATCTCAGTGAATAAAATCTAATAAAAATGGTTTTTTGCAGGTCATTTTTCTACTATTTCTTTAAATCACAATATCGTTTACAATGCATTTATAACGTCATGGATTACCTTCAAATCTTTCGTATAAAATATGCCACTTCGATGCGTGTCCCATCAGGATCATAACCCTTAAAATACTTCAAACTGTGCTAAGCAATTTTTCAATGTATTTTACTGGCCCATATTACCTTCATGTAATCCGACCGAGAACTTGTGGAATAAAGTAAAACAATCAGACAAAAGTGTTCTACAAATTGTGATAAGCTTTGGCAATTAATTCAGACGGCCTGGTTCGATATACCGCTTTCGGTATACCATAACCTTGTCGACCATTTGTTTAGAACCTAAGCCTTGGACGATGTCTGCAAGCATAAAACCACACCGGAGCCTCTATACCCTAGATAATAATAGAGTACTTAAATTAGTGCAAATGTATTATTATATTGGCAGTCGCCGTAGTCTAGTGGGTGGTGTGTTGATTTATTAGACCTGAGGTTCAAACCCCAGGTCAGACATATTTAACAAAACAAATTTTGAAAAAATAGTTCTTCGCCGACTGCCACTCAGCAGATTTCTGACAAAAACTCTGAGAGTAAATAAAAATTGCCATGAAAAGTTTCTTAAAAAATCTGTCGGTTGTAGTTGAGTTTAATCTGCAGGTTCCGCCACTCATGTGTAAATTTAACACAATCTGTTGCTAGGTTGTAATCCTGATCTACGAATTATAATGACCATTTATGATTAAAAAGAAAATAATTATTTGTTTATAATTAGTTTTGAAGGAAAATAGGGTGCCCTTATTTCTTAATTACAAAAAAGAAAATTTTAAATAAACAAACAAATTGTAAAACTGCTCTGGAATTTGTAATTTGATAATAAAAGCTGTTAATTATTAGCAATTTTCTTCCTTAACTTTAAGCGCTAAGGTGTCCCTATTATTATTTACATCACTGTATGGATTTCAGATCAAACACACCAATGAAAAAGGAATGGAAAGTATTAATCACATAGAATACAATACAAAAACAATAATTATGACAATAAATCATCAATATGATGATATTTTAAAGATACAAAAACAAAAAAAACTAACACGAACGCAACCTGGCGAAATCACTAGAACGAAGAAAGACGCAAAAAAAAATATTTGAAAAGAATAAAAGGCAACAAATTGTTATTAAATAAGAAAACAAAAAAAAAATAAATCAAATTAATCTTCACCTACAAAAAAAAAAACAAAAAAAGAGAGAGAAAGGAAGAATAAAAACACAAGTAAATACAGGCAGATTTTTACAATTAAAATGAAACCAATAGCAACAATAACAACAACAACAACAACAGTATTAAACTGGTTTGACCATCAATGGCGAACATTATGGAAGGATACTGTAAACGATGTATCTAGCAACAAAGAGCTGAGGTGAGATGAACAGAACTGAACCGAACTGAATTGAACAGAACGTTGTGAACTCGAGTTTAAAGACAAAGTGTTGTTGTTTTGTTGCTTGGATGTTGATCGGATGGTTGGTGGTGTTCGTTGTTGAAACCATATTTGCTAAAAGAACAAAGCAAACAATTGTCCAAAAGTTGACATCGACGACCAAACAAACGAACGAACAAAACAAAAAATATTTTCGAAGCAACAAAAACAAAAACAAAAACAAAGCAAACAAATGTATAGAGGAATGGACAGACGGATCGATGGACAAGCAGACATTAAAATACGTTCAAATGTTAACATTACAACAACACTGACACAGGGCCAGATCAGCAATCGTTCTTCTTCTTGTCGCTGTAGCTTAAAGACATTGATTCGTTATTTTTTTTTTCATTTTATTTAGTTTTCTGTTGTTGTTTTTCTCTTTTATATTTTCAATATTCTCTACTCTATTCAGTTAATCAGGCATTTAAGAGATCAAATTTAACTCATTATCTTATAGTCTATTGGTGGAACGTATTGCTATCGAATGAAAAGCTCTAGTAAACTTATAATTTCTATACAAACTCCTGGGATCAGAAATTTATTAATGAAACCTTATCTGTAATCACGGATCTGCTCGAATTTTATAGAAATCGAGACCTAAGGAACAGGAATAGTTTTTTAAAAGTGGGTAAAAACGATAGGCAGCTGTGTTAAAGCGTATTATGACTTAAAGTCTTGCTACAATTCTAAATTCTATGAGCATTATCGTTACACATAATCAGTTAATTAAAGTCTAAATTCGTTTTATGGTAGACATGTATGCATATGTATGGCAGATAGGGTGTTTAATAGTAGAACTTTGCCGATAGTAACTTGTTTTATGTTGTTTTTTTTTTTTTTTTTTTTTATGGGCCATTCAAACAACAAGCCAGCATTAAATCGATTATCAACAGATGGCCAGTCGCGATGGATGGCAGGCCAGCAGAAAAGAAGAACTACAATATGATACAACAACTAAAACAAAGTATCATCGTATTTAAACCTCTTGTCTCGTTCATTTCAAACATTATTACCATCCATTGGAATAAAAATAATAATAATTGTCAATATTTCAGATTGACAGTCGCATTGTCATTTCGTTTTATGTGTTACTCGCTCTTAAACCTTTACGATCACTATGCACCAACAGGGACTTACATTAAACCGAAGAAGAGAACAGAATATTACCTGATGTAAATCGCTTAATATTATAAGGTCGGTAAAATAAAAAAACATACACTTACAAACGAATGTTATGGAATATAAGAATGTATCAAGCTTCGGCAAGAGATCATGTAGTCAATTGCTACCACTGAAGTTATCTTTCATAATTCCCGACTACCGTACTATTGATCACATTCAATTGATACTTTTGTATCAGAAATGGAAAATTCTGTATTCTTTTTCAAGTTTTATTAACATTTTTATTATTATTGACCAAGTTCCCAAGGGGTTAAATTGTTAAAAGTTGTTTTCCTACAGTTTAGCCGAATTGCGAAAGATCTTTATGGCTATGATTGTTGTTTTTCTCCAATAACAAACACTAACGAAATCGCAAAACGAAAAAAAAAGAAACAGAATAAATCGCAACGAACAGCAATAACATTTAAGTTTATCATTCTTCTTCATCTTTCTTTCTGACATCGTCTTCTTACAGAATCTTTAAGTTTGAAAACCATTTATTATGTTTAAATGAACAGACACTCCACTTTACTCCACTTTACTCCACAGCACACCACACCACTAAACTCTACTCCACTTGGTACTGCGCTAAACAATGTAAATTTCATTAAAAACCCACTTTTAGAAGACAAGACAAGACAAGGCACAAACAAGTTTAAGTCATAATGGTACGAGTGCACCAGGCAACCAAAATAACCAACCGAACGTTCCAGTTCTTAACATTGTCTAAAGCAATTCTACTTTTTTTTTCTTTTTACAATGAGATTCTTAATGATGGTCAAGAAGTACAAAAAAAAAACAACAAAACAAAAAACACAAAAAAGTAAAATAACAGAAATAAATTAAGAAAGAAAGAAAAAAAATCGTTAAAATGAGGGAAAAAGGCACAACAGTAGCACAATGTAACGAAAACAACTTGAGGCAGTAAAAGTTGTAGAAATAAACGAAGAGAAAAAAATATCATTAAATATCATTAAGTTTTGAATGAATCATTTATTAATTTATCCACTTAAAATACATACACATAAACCCACAAACAAACAAACAGAACAAACCTTTATAAATGCACAACCACATACAAACTTTTATGGACAATGTATGTACAAAATGTATGTCCAAACGTGCGGATGGTTCGGTCGGCAATTGTTATGGTGTTAATTTATTTATACCAAATTTAAATTAAGGCTTAAACAACACACACACATACACACACGCGAGCACACATAGTATATGTATGTACATATTGTACATACATGCGTATAAATTGGATATAAAAATGAACAATAAAAATAATACTCGTATGTTTTCCTTATGGACAGAAATACAATTTACGAGATACATTGAAATAAATTAAAAGACTTGGTTTTCATTCTCCAGAGGCTAAATTCGTGTATGATTATTATATGTGATCAGCAGGTAACAATGATGATGCATCACTTTAAGCTCAAGTTCAAAATCAAAGTATATTTTTCACAAATGAAATGAAAAGAGTAACGATGCAAAAGATTTAATTGTATGCCCTTACTTTTCTGTATTTATTCCAGACACTTAAGCTCAGTAAGACTTATCAATGCACCATATGCACGGCTTAACAATGATTTAAGTAAAGTTTGATAAAAAATTGTTAGAAGGCTGTCTACATTTAAGCTGGATTCATCCATGGTTCATTTTGTTCCAAAACAATTTTTTTCATATGGAGTTTGAACCTTTCTCTTTTTGAGAAATAGAGAGTAAGAGAGTAAATTTTGTTCGGAATAATTTCAGCTTGAATTGGTTTAACTTTAATTTTTGTTTCGAAACAATTGAATAGTGCTGCCAGATACTTCATTTTTATAAGCAAATTTGATATAGAAAATTGATAAAATAGTAAAACTAATACGTCGTTTACAAACATATTCCATATGGTAGCCTTGTTTTTCCAGAACAATTGTTCGAAGTGGGTAAATCGTTTCAGAACAAACTCTCAAAAAACTAAATATTTCGGAACAACCATTTTGTTCCGAAACCATGGGTGAATCTAGCTTTAATTGTAGATTTCCGAATACTCTCCACATTGAAGATAAAAACTTTAAATATTTCACAATTTTCTTGGTTGATTTAACGTTATTATGAATACTAGCATGCAACATGTAGTTTGTTAACGAAGCCCTTAACAAAGTCGAAAATAGCTTCTAGAGTAAAGAAATTGGATTCATTTTACAACTAGGCATTTCAACAGAACAAAACACTCGACCATATGGCACAATAGCCACACATGAACCCAATTAAGCAGCTGTGAGAATACCTAAATAAAGATATTAGAGAAGGAAGAATTTCTATCATGTATTGCTCACAGCTGATAGTCGTCGTAGTCTAGTAGTTTGTGTGCTGGCTTATTAAACATAAGGTCGCTTTTCAAATCTTATGTCAGACATTTCCAACAAAACGAAATATGAAAAAATATTTACTCGGCGACTTCCTCTTAGCAGATTTCTGAGAATAAATAAAATAGGCAAGAATTGTTTCTCAAAAATCTGACCCTCAGAGTCGACTTTAAACTTTAGGTCCCGCAACTCATGCATAAAATTAATACAAAAGACATAAGTGGTGTGAAATACTAGGTCGTAATCCTGACTGAAGGGTTGTAATGTATGTATGTATGTATGTTAATTTTATACATGAGAGCCAGGACCTACAGTTTATGGTCCGGCTTCGAACAACAGAGTTTTTGAAAACTATCAATTTTAATTTACACTTTGAGTTTTTGCCAGAAATCTGCTGAGGGTAAGTCAACGAAGAAATATTTTTTCATATTTTCCCTTGATCAATATTTTCCAGTTTGATCTGGGGTTTGAACCGTGGTCTCACGCCTGCCTTGGCTTGAAAATCCATAAAATGTTTAAATTTGTTTTATTTTTTTTTAATATTTTCTTGAAATTCTGAAGTAATTTTAAATGTTTTGTTTGCTAGAACCAGAAATGTATGAGTCCCAGTCGCTTCTTATTTTCAATTTATCTTTGGGCCTAGTCTCGTGGTCTAAATATTCTTTTCTAAAAAACATTGGTTTTGTTTGTGTGTTTATTTAATATTTAAAAATATATTGTAGTATTTTCCGTTATAATGCTGTAATTAATCTTTTATCATATCTCTATACATATGTATATATGTGTTACATACTATACATACATACCATACAGCTACATATATTCTAAAACAATCAATATGATCCAAATTTACTTATGGTAGATGGATGAATATGTGTGATGAAAAAAATGTTACAAAAAATTCTAAACAAATGAACGAGGTTGTGGTTGGTTCCATGGAACATATGGCCTACAGATGTGATCTATTTACAACACATACATTGCTTGAAATACGTACAACCGGCTACCAGAAATATTATTAAAAATTTCTTTTTGTAAAGTGCCAATAAATGGATTTATTTTGAAAACATTTAAAAATTTTCTTTCCAAATAATTGTGGTTTTGCAATTGGGTGGCAAAGTTCTTTCTGATAGTTTACAATAGTTTTCCAATTTCATTAAACTTTAAATGTAAAATGTAAACAAAAAAGAAGATAAATAAACACATGCTCTGACCAAAGTTTTATGTTTTTTTTATTTAATTTTAACAGCAATTTAATTCTGATTAAAAATCATTGTTTTTCCGAAGATTTAACATAAACTGCCATATTACTTGATTACATCCATACATATGTATGTACATTAAGGTGTTCCTTGTATGGAAAATAAATTTTTTCTCTATGTTTGGTATGCATTTCATTCTTTTCATTATTTTTCTTATTCGTAAAAGTCCTGAATTAATTCGACAACAATTTTAGTAGTGTTGTTTATAGCCATCAAATGAGATATTCTTTTATTGGCATGGCAACTCTGATTTTCTAGACACATTTTTCGATATGATATGATATGTGTTTTTTATACGATTTCAGTTAACAATAGCAAATGAAAAATTACTCGAACAATTTTTTTACAGCTAATATATGACTAGTCCCCTACATTCTACATTTTTATATATCGTCGGATTTATGATAACACTTAAGGAATGAAAATCAAGTAAGGTCAATAGTGTCCAACTATTATAACAAATTTCACTAAAATAAATCTACATATTTAGGCAAGATTCCATGGATTTGGATTACCATTTCATAGCACAATTGTGCAGAGAGAATTCACACTGCGGCGAGTGCACATGTTTGCGGCTGCTATGACATTTTTTTCAGGTTTACACTCAAAAAATATTTGAAGTAGTAAATATTTTAAAAACGCTTTTATTGAAATGCAATCCCTTATATGCTCTTAAATGGCATTTTAAAATATTTTATTGATAAGGAAAGGGAACAGATTTTTTGTAGACATAAAATTTTTTTTTTTTGGAAAATGAAAAGATTTGTTATTAGTAGGTGGGGAAATTTATGAATCAAAAATAGCTCCTACTAAATATCCAAGAATATTTCCTAATTTTTAGAGTCGAAGATATATAATTTTATGCATGTCGATGAAATGAAATTAAAAATAGCGAATAGTACTAACATTTTTCTTTGACAGTACATAAATGAATTCTCTCAATTTGTTTTCTCTCTCTCTTACTCACTAATACGCGACCAAAAAATTTCTGATAATTTTTTTCGAAAAACTTTGTATTTCTTGGAAAAAACCTTGTTTTTATAAAGAAAAACTTGTTTTCTACAAAAGTACCAAAATTTTTAAAAAAAAAAAACATCGGAGGCCGGTGCGTTCTGTTGATGTTTCTTTGCTACTTTTGTCCGGGACTAATAAAATACACAATACTTTATTTAAAAATGTAAATATTTCGTGTTATTATTATTGAATTTATTAAAAAACATTTAATTAAATTTTGCGAAAAAACTTGTTTTGTTAGGAAACAACTTTAAGGAAAACTTTTTCGCATATCCAAAAATTTAGAAGAAAAAAGGGAAAACTTGGCAAATGGCAACGAGGGTAACCCCTGTTCTAGACGCTTACTCGTATACACATATACATTTACATATATTTAAGTAGCGATCCCAAAAAAAAAAAATAAGAAAACAACTTGGTCTTCTAAGGATTCTTCTTACAAAGGCTCTCCATTTCATAAATTACAAGTCTCAAGCATAACCTTACTCAGATCTACATATCTTCAGAGGATAGAGAAATATTTAATTAATACGTAGAATAAATGTTCTCCGATGAATATTTTCTGAATATTTTTATAAGTGAGCTAGCCTGTTATGTTACATTTAGATTACAATTGAGATGTCACGAATGTTTTCTATTTGAATAGAATTCAATTTTTTTACATAATTTCCTCTGTTCACCACTGATTAATTTAAATAAAATAAAATACAATGCAATTTCATTGTGTATATGATACAATTTTTTTTTTATTTATTTGTGTTTTTTTTTTCTCACAAAATAAATAGTCAAATAGTCAACCGAAAAACAAATATAACAGATTGTTGTTTTTTTTTATTTATTAAAAACAACAATATCTATTGAATGAATTTATTTTTTTATTAAATTTGCATAATTTTTTTTCTCTCTCTAAATTTGTATTTGTCAAGAATATTTTATGCAAATTTCATAAAAAAAAAATTAAATTTTTTTGTATAAAAACGTAAAAAAAAATTGAATGTTTTTGACACAAACGGTTCATATTTACAAGCTGCATTTGTATTATTTTTGTTTTTTTTTTTTTTTTTTTTTCTTTTGTTGTTTTTGTGTATTGAAAGTAAAAATCTAACACTTTTATTTTATTAAAAACCAACCAACTCTTTACGAAGAAAATGAATTACAAATAAACAATACTCACATTTATATAGACATACATACGCATAGTAAACAATTTTATTTGAATTCAATTATAATATTAAAAATTTAATCAAATAAATAAAATAAAAATAAAAATGAAAAGAAATGAAAAAAAACAAAGAAAAAATTTAACAGAAAAATAAAAGGTAAAATAATTCAATTTAAAATATTAAAAACAAATTAACTTACAAACCCTACAAATAATTTCGCACCATACGTATAGACGCTGTATGTATATAACATATGTATCTATTCATATACCCATAACATAGTGTTAGAATTTCAATCAAAAAAAAAAAAAAAAAAAAAAAAAGTCTAAATTAATGGACTTTCTGAATTCTCGAAACTTATCGATATAAAACATGATAATATTGATCAAATTTAAAAATGATAATTCACAAAAATTATATGTATTTTGCTAAATATTAAACATTTAAATGTTTATGTCGAGTATACTCGTCAAAACGAAACTTTTTTGCATAATGTCGAGTATACTCGTCTTGTAGAAAAAATCACATTGGTTTTATTATTACGTCCCTATGCTCCCTAGATGAGTAAAAGGCACATATCCATACACATATTATTATGCAACGAATCTACTGGAAATTTTTCCTCTGAGAGAAAACTCAATAAAGGTCTTCAAAAAAATTTACATTTTAAAACAGTCGTTAATTTGGCCAATAGCTTGTATTATATACATAGCTGGTCCATTACAATCCTTAAGTTCAGATAACGACCTGGCTTGTGTGTTAATTATACGTGAATAACGACTTTGAACAATAGATTTTTGAGAAACCTTTCCTTTAACCTCAAAGTTTTTGACAGAAGTCTGTTGCGAAGATGCCGCCGAAGATGTATTATTTCACTGGAGATGTCTGACCTGGAATTTGAAACGAGGCCTCGAGTCTACCTTTTAGACTACGGCGACGGCATGCACCATTACAAAACATATATTTTATAGAAATCTATGTTAAAAGAAACCAATACGTCTACTTTTACAGCTAGAAACTTATACTCTGTATGTGTCGTGTATATTCGTCTCGAAGCTTAAAGACAATTCAGCAGACAGAAAAAAAATTTTTTAAATAAAAAAAAAAAACCTGTTTAAGGGCTAACAAATGAGTCCAACAAGATTTTACTTAATTTTATATTAAAAGTTGTAATCCTTCCAAAGAAAAACTAAAAACTGAAAAATAAAAACAATCTGATTCAGTTCTATTGTCGAAATTGTTACTGGGTAATTATCTAAAAACAAAAATGTATTGCAGTTTGTATTATGCAGACGAATCTACTGGAAATTTTTCCTCTGAAGAGAAAACTCAAATAAAGGCTTTCAAAAAAATTTACATTTTAAAACAGTCGTTAATTTGGCCAATAGCTTGTATTATATACATAGCTGGTCATTACAATCCTTAAGTTCAGATAACGACCTGGCTTGTGTGTTAATTATACGTGAATAACGACTTTAACAATAGATTTTTGAGAAACCTTTCCTTTAACCTCAAAGTTTTTGACAGAAGTCTGTTGCGAAGATGCCGCCGAAGATGTATTATTTCACTGGAGATGTCTGACCTGGAATTTGAAACGAGGCCTCGAGTCTACCTTTTAGACTACGGCGACGGCATGCACCATTACAAAACATATATTTTATAGAAATCTATGTTAAAAGAAACCAATACGTCTACTTTTACAGCTAGAAACTTATACTCTGTATGTGTCGTGTATATTCGTCTCGAAGCTTAAAGACAATTCAGCAGACAGAAAAAAAATTTTTTAAATAAAAAAAAAAAACCTGTTTAAGGGCTAACAAAATGAGTCTCAACAAGATTTTACTTTAATTTTATATTAAAAGTTGTAATTCCTTCCAAAGAAAAACTAAAAACTGAAAAATAAAAAACTAATCTGATTCAGTTCATATTGTCGAAATTGTTTACTGGGTAATTATCTAAAACAAAATGTATTGCAGTTTGTCTCCAAGAATGAGAAGAAAAGAAAAACAGGCCATTCGAGTTTACGAGTTTCTATGACATGCAGTGTAAATTTTAAAAACTGTTTAAATAACCCATCAACAAAAAAAAAAAAAAAAGGAAAAAGTTATCACAACAAACAGTCTGATAAACGGACAGACGAACGAACAAAAAAGTTAAATAAATCGAATAGTAAAAGAAAATTTAAAAATAAAGAAAGAAAACTAAAGAATGAATAAAAAAATTCAATTTTATTTTTTTACACATAAAATTTTGTAAACATTGAAGTCAAGACGCACCTTGAACATTTTACTTAAACAAATTGAAAATTTAACACGAAATAATAATAATAAGCAATACACCAAGTCCTCCTGTTATCTATTTTAACTTAAAGAAGAGACATATTGAAAAAAAAATTAAATTAAGAAATAATTATGAACGATTAATATTTTAAATGGCTAAGTGCCATATACTTGCTACCAAGTACAGTAAAACAACATCTTTGAATAAGCTTGATCAAATTAAAAATTTCTTTCAATGTCCAGAAAAAGAAAATGCATTGACGAAACTGAGTATAATAAACAAGTCATAGAAATCATGATCATGATTGGAAATTAATTGATTGATTGGATTGGTTAGATTACGTTTGCATTAAACGGGTTTGAAACTAGCTCGCATGAATTCTAAATAATACGTCTAGTGTACCCTTACATCTATTAAGTGATACTTATTTGATTGATTTTTCGGTATAATACTTTTAAGAGTTCTTGAAATGACCATACACCCCGGAATTTTCTTTTACAATGGGTCATTTTGACCCAATTCTCAGAGTATTGTACTTGTCCCAATGAAAAGCATACGACCTCAAACCTAACCTAAATAGATCTCTTGAACGGTTGTGTACCATTTCAAATTACCTTGTAGAAATAATGTATCGATCATAGTGTACCCAACAATAAGCCTGGAAACGTTATGAATGACATAACTGTAAGCGCATTTGAAATTGCATGTTCAAACTAATTACACGGTGCGACAGTGAAAATACAGCCGAGTTTTTCAGTCAAAAATCATTTTTTAGCTTAAAGTTCATTTGATAAGACAACATATATATAAAAAATATGAGTCAACTGTTATACTCTTTAAATAATAACTGCGGTAATTTCTGACTGATTTTATCAAACGGAGTGTCAATCTCTTCACAAGAGAATACATTTTTAGAATGTCACCACACATTTCATATATTTTAATTAAATTTTGCAATTAAGTATGGCCAAACTTGAAAAAATAAGAAATAAATCATATATCCCAGGTTTATCCCATCAAAACTCATAACCTGTAAGTTTGAACAAAATTCTTATGTATACTGTTTTAAAGCCTAATCTATCCCCTTTTCAAAATGCTTTTGATTTTTAAAACAGGTTGTAACATATTTGGGTAATTAATAATTTGGTGTGAAAATATAAAAAAAAAATTTTGTTAAATAAAACAAGGTTGGTGGGTTCAAAAAATATTAAAAAAAAGTATTCCTGAGTTCCATTCAACTAACTGAACAACTTAAACTAGGTAGCTACTCGGGTGTATTTAATTTTTTGTATTTTGTCGCAGAGTGTTATTTAAAAAAATTACGTTCTTTAATCGAATTATATTTATTAGCACTTTCAGCTATCGACATCGACGGTTCATTGTACATATGTACCATATGAGACTCATCTTTCGTGGAAATATTACTCTTAAAATATTAACAGGTCCCTAATTGCAAAAACAATACATTTTCCATAATTTATAAAAATCTTAAACTTGTCAAAAGAGGCTCAGGTGTTTTGGACAACATTTGCCAATGCAAAGGGAACAATAAAGACCAATGGTATTGAAACAGAAAAAAAAATGGAAAAAAACACTAAAATTAATAGAAAAATATACCAAACAAAAAAAAAAACTATAAAAAAAAACTAAAAAAAAAACTAAAAAAAAAACAAAAAATATTCATCATCATTACCAACACCATCTCTATCTACACTTTTACACTAAAATAACATTTTAATTGTTGTTGTTGTAATTTTTAAATTGTTTACTGTTTGTACAATATAACGGCTTCATTAAATATTCTGAAAATGTATGTAAACAAAACCACATACAACAAATAATACAAAAAAAAAGAAAAAACATGTATTGACATGCACAAACACACGCACTCATACAAGTTCATAATAAAAACAAACAAAAAAATTTCTTTATTTTTATTTTTGATTTTTGTTTGTGTTTTTTTTTTCTTTGTTTTGTAATCCATAAACGATAGCAACAATAAAAGAATAAAAACTTAAATTCATTTTTATTACAAATAAATAAACAAAAAAACACAAAAACCAATAATAACAACTACGAAATATACATCAAATATACACACATACAAATATACACACATACAAATATACATACATATATACATACTTACATACATACATACATACATTCATTCATACATACATACATACATACATATATACATACATACACACATACATACATTCATACATTCATACATACCTACATACATGTACATATGTATGGATTGGTAATGTGAACTAAAACAACAACTTATAAAATAAATCAATTTTAAAATAATAATTCCGAACGGATTGGTTAGAGAGCAAGAATAACAACAACAACAAATATAATAATAATAATAATAATAATAATAATAATACAACACAGTAATAATTAGCGAAGCGTGTAAATTTTTTTATTGTTTGTTTTTTATTGCATTTTAATGCAAATAAAAGTTATGTATGCAAATCAAAATAAAACAAAAAAATAAAAAAAAAAATTTAAATTGTTTTTAAAAATATTTTGTTTTTTCGGTTTTTTTTTTGTTGTTTTCATTTTTTTTTTTTTTTTGAAATTCAATTTATGCATCAATTGAAGATCGATATGAAATGCTCATCACTGCTATCATTATTAACGAATATTTTATTTTTTTTATTGTATTTTTTTTATGGCATTCAAAAACGACTAAGCCAGAGGTTATTGACTGGCCCACAACTCGGTTAAAATGCAAATAAAATTACTGAAACTACACCATTTCCAGTATAAGAGAAAGTTTATTGAAAAACAAAATTCAATTCAATTTGATTAGGATATGAAGTTGTATTGTTTTATATTAATTTGCAGCGCAATAGTGGTACATACAATACACTTATATTCCATACTTACCTATATAGTTTATGATCAGACATCGTCACAAATAGAACATTATGAAAATGTGAGAGGCATGTGTTAACCTAGAGGAAAATTCTTATTAATATTTTCAAATGTAACTTAATAATATGTATTGTAGTGTAAAATATAGAAAAAATGTACAGCGTCAAATCCCTAAAGACTTCGTATTTAACTTGACAAATATTCTTTCGAAAATAGAGATCATTTCCCATTGTTATTAGCAAATCTCATTGAATGTTAGTGATTTGAATATAAAATTGAAAGCTGGAAAAAGCGCCAACATACATAAAAAGTATGAGTCAACTGTTATACTCTTTAAATAATAACTATGGTAATTTTTATCCGATTTTATCAAACAAAGTGTCAAACTCTTCACAAGAGAATGCACTTTAAGAATGTCATCACTTGTTTTATAGTTTTTAATAAAAATTTTGCAATTAAGAATAGCCAAACTTGAAAAAATAAGGAAAAATAATAATTTCCAAGTTTACCACATCAAAACTGATAATATATAAGTTTGAACAAAACGTTTATGTATACCGTTTTAAAGGCTAATCTCTTCTCTTTCTAAAAAACTTCAGATTTTTAAAATAGGTTGCAACATATTTGGGTAATCAATAATTTGGTGTGAAAATATAAAAAAAATTCGTTTTTGTCAAAACTAGCTTGGAGGGTTCGAGAAATACAAAAAAAGTATTTTTGAATTTTACTCAACCTATTGAACAACTTAGGCTATATAGTTACTCGATTGTATTTTCACTATCGCACCGTGTAATTAATCAGCCATAAGCTCAATATTTTAATGTTTATCAAAAAAAACAGGAACATTTTTCTTTTCTTTAACTAGTCACAATGACAATTCGTGAAGACTGCAGAATACAAATGCTTTCAAAAAAGTTAGGTTATGATTCGATCAGAATCATAATTCAATCAAGAAAATTTTGCTTAATCTTCTCTTACATGTATACCGTATATGACCTTACATACACGCAACGATCAATAGATAATTAGAAACACTTTAAAATTGCTTCTCTTGCTTTTCATAGAATATTATTTTAAGTTGAATTGCGATGCCTAATTTAATTAAAATTTGAAAACATTTTGTTGAAAAATCCTATTGCACCCATCAGAATCGATTTGATAATAGCCACTCTAGAACACTGGCTGAATTTTCGTAAGTCTTGTGACATTAGGGCCCTTGGTCTATGAGTTGTTTATTTTTTAGTTGCAATGTTCTTAGTTCTATTAGTACCTAAAAAATCGCCGACTACCAGGGCCAAGTTATGTGCTGTCACAAAAATAAGTTTACGTACACCGTTGTATGCAGACTTTTTTCAAGTTAATTTTTTTTTTGTTTTCTTCCAATAATATCTGTGTTATACTTTTTATATTCGCTTTCATCTTCAAACATTTTTAATTGTAATTGCCTAAGCAACACTATTACACGTTTTTCAATTTGATTAATATCACTGTTAAAAATGTCTACATACAGCGGTGTATGTAGGCTTTTTTCTTTGACTGTATATGTACATACAATATTTCTACCGCTTAACTGTACAATTTTAATTGGACTTGGCAAATTGAACTGGACGTTGGTATCGAATTTTATGAAGAAACGACTACTTAAGTGCCCACCTTGGTCTAATTATGTATCAGTTTTCAGTTTTTGTTGCTTCAAATTGTGGGTCGAATTTTGTTTAATTAAAATGTAGAACAAAAATAATAATAATACATAATAAAACATACCTACATATGTACATACATATATACATACGTAGTAATAAACTAAAACAAAAGCGATAATTTTCAAAAAATCTTAAATTAACAAAAAACGCTTCCAATTAGTTATCAATAGCTGTACAAATACATGTACAGTACAGTACATATGTAGAGACATACATATGTATTTATGATATTTATTTGTCAAGTGAAAATTTAAGCATTTTCTAAGGTTGGTCCAGTTTATATTAGAAAGTTTCTCTAAATTTCTAAGAACAAATGCAATACATGTATGAATGTGCATACATACGTACACAAATATATTTACTTATGCATACACAAACGAATATGCTAATTTCATATATACACACACAAACATACAATACATAGTTACATACAGAAATCCATACATATTTATAGAGTTTTAGAATATAAAAATCTGATATGTATGGATGTTTGTATATTTGTATCTTAAGCCAGTAGCAATTTAAAACGAAGACATTTAAAACCCAGTACAGATATAAAATTGCATTTAAATTCCCTTAGGAAGGCTTAATTGGCAAGAAATAAGACTAAAAGACACAAAAAGACGAAAAAAAAAATTAAAAAAGAAAAATTCAACAGCAAAACAAAAAATAAAAACACAGAATAGTAAGTAGAGAGACAACAAAATAATAACAAACAATAAATTCAAACGATACAAACACCAAAAACAGAACAAAACAAGACAAGACACGTACAAACATGATTTCTCAAGCAAGATAAATTTACCAGAAAACCTCCTTTCTGCACCAACAGAACAAAAATAAAATAAAAAAAAATAAAAGAAATAAAAAAGAGAATACATAAAAAAAGAGACCTCAATTTAAGCATAAAACCTGAAAAGCGTTTAGATAAGGGGTGAACAGCGTTAGAGGGGAAACGCACTCATACAAATAAAAGGAAGTCGAGAAAATAAAAGAAGGAAAAACAAATGTTTGCTATATGCGGCTATTGTTGTTGTTTTTGGTATTTTTTTTTTTTGTTATCGTTTCGTAGGAGAAATGCACAAAACAAAAACAAAAAAAGAACGAAAACATCGACAACAAAGGCAACAACAAAAAAACAAAATAAATAAATACAAAACAAAACAGCTGATAAGTATATACCTCTACACCAAAAAAATCTATACAGAAAACATATGTTTTTTGTTATTTACTTTTTCATCATCACCATCATCGCACGTACACCATCGAATACCACTACACATGCACTCATGAACTTACATACTCGTTAATGGAGAGCAGCTCAAAAGAGAACATCTAAAGAATACACTCAATATGTGTACCACACATAGATAGAAGCAAAAGTAAAAAAAACACAACTATATACTTACATACATTTACATGGTATACCTACAAAAATACACATACAAAAATGTGTACACTTATTTATGTATGCCTATGGATATTGTTGTATGCATGTGAATGAATGTACAGTGCAATAAGGTGATTGCAAAGTGTCGGAAAACACAGAAAACACAAAAACAAAAAGAGAAAAAAAAAATAAAATCAAACTGAGTACTATATTGATACAAAAACGCTCATTGTTCTACTCATGCATACATACATACATACATACTTACATCCATACAAACATATGTTTTTATATATATCCACAGCTCACATTTTCTCAACAAAACATATAAAGAGCAAAAACAACACCGACACCAATACAAACACAGAGAATAATTAACCAAAATGTTACACACGGTTACTCTCTGTGAAAAGAAACTGTATGTGAAAGAAAAATAGGGAAAAAAATAATAATAAACACAACAACACATATTACAATACAACAACAAAACCCATACGATATACCATCAAATGTAGAGAAATAAAAGAATGCAATCTTATTTCGAGCAGCAAAAAAAAACGTTTGTTTTTCAATTAGCACAGTGGTTATACTCTACTAATATAGCACATGAAAACAATTCTGGAGTACAGATACAGAGAATAACAAATGCACCATCAGAGTTCTAAAATTAATATCGAATTCATAATCGCTTGACTTAAGAGATTTCTGAGAAACAACAAGCTGTAGAAGCAGAATTGTGGTCAAGGAATTCTTGGATGACAGATGATACATCGATATTTTAAAAACATTCTATATAATTTATCGATAAAAGCAATATTATTTGACATTCAGGCCGTCATCCGAGCACTAAGCTTCTAAGAGGTCGAATGTGAAGAATAAAAAATTGAATTGATTAGGCACACCAGGATCCCAGCTCATATAGAAATTCGTATGAATATGTACGCAGACCAGATCGCAAGGAGTTTAGATTCTGCGCTACTGATTAGGTCAGAACATTTCAGCCGAAAGGAAGTAGGAGTTTGAAAAGCCATACTCAAACGGGTTTGAGACAATAATAAAATCACCAAAGTAGTAGATGACCCTGTGGTTCATAATCTAAAACAGTTTCAGCGATTTCATGATGAACTCGGCATTGTCATTCTACATATATCCACTTAGGCAGAGCTAGTATTTGTTAAAGAGGTTTTTCATTTGAAATTCAACTAGGACGGATTGGCGTAATAAGTGACTTGAATTTTAAGAATTATTGCCAACACCAAGCTTCTGCTACTCTTATTTTGGTGTCACATGGAATTCTGCTATATTTCCTTACTTCTATTCCTATCAGTTTCCGAACCTTCATCTTTAGTTATCATGTTGTCTAGTTAAAAAAAAAATTGTGAACATCTTCGCTTATATATATTACAAGTGAATGCTTGGTCTTACAAGTTTTGTTTTCTTAACATTTATTTTCAGATCAATTTCATTTAACGCTCGCGTGTTAAAATTGGCAGCAAAAACACATGCATATGTAATCTGTCATCAAAGTAGTTTAGGCCATTAAGGAATGCCTAAGTCTGTACATCAATTCTTAAATCGAATTCAGAAAAGAAAATTCCCAAATGTATCTGAGTGTGCTAATATTAAATGTGAGTAATTCATATTTTACTTACTTAATTGGTCTCACACCAAACACGTTGTGTGTTTTAATTTTATCCATCAGTGGCGAGACCTACTGTTTGAAGTCATGAAAATTTTATTTGTTTTCAGAGTGTTCGCTAGAAGAATGCTAACAGAAAGACGCCGAAGAAATATTTTTTCCAATTTCGTGTTGTTCAAGATATCTAGCCTGGAGTTTGAACCACATCCTCGCATCTATTAATACAACATACTACCCAGTAGCCCACGACGACTTCTTCAGATCACCGTATTATGTTCGCTGTCATCTAATAACACAGCAAATTTCCATACTTTTAAAAACCTAAAGTTCTTTCGAACTACAGTTTTTCGTTTATTTTTCTTTTGAAATATAAATATAATAAAGCACTTTGGTCTTATTTCATTTGAAAACGAATGAATTCTTTTAAGTATCGCTGTAAACTAAATTTTGTATCCAAACGGTGCAAGCAAGTGTGTTGTTGTGAGTGTTTGATTGTTTTTCTTTTTTTTTCTTCTTTTTGTTTTTTTTGTTTGTGATGGGATGATTAAGATTGTGGTGCATATATTACCAGGCCTCTAAAATACATTGAAATAAAAGAGGAAGAAAAAAAAATAGATTTATGTGTGTATGTGTGTGTGTGTAAAGGGTAGAAAAAAAAAATCATTACTTCAATTACTGTGGCTCTCTTTTTTTTCTTTTCACTCTCACTGTTTTGCTTTTAATTTTTTTCTTTTTTGTTTTTCTCTCTTTCCACTCTTTTATCGTGTATTGTAGTAGTTTTAAGCATGTATTGTTTGTTACAAATTGACAATTGAGCTCAATAAGCAGCTTTACTAAAGTAAAATTTGAGCAACTAAAGAGCTGTGCATGGGGTAATGTATGTGATAATGCTGCTGAAGGTGGTGATGGTGGTGGTGGTGGTGGTGGTGGTGCTGATGATGATGATGATGAAAATGAAGTGTGGGGTAGACAAAAGAGTGTAAATGTAACTGTGAGAGTAAATTTAGTGTGCATAGAACAATAACCATGCGACCTGTATAGCAGTGAGTGAGTCAGATTGTTCGCTTCGGCACAGGACTGAGAAGAGCTATAAAAGGCTGCACCAACTAACCGGCCGGAATAGTAGCTTCGTAGCACTGCTGTTGGCAACACATCTTCTTTAAATAGCAAAAACAACAACAACCAAATTTAAGTTTTTTTTTAGCCTTAACAAATTCACTCACCAAAGGCAAATTCATAAAAAGAAAAAAAAAACAAAAACAAAAAATTATTAAAAAATATTATGAAAATTGTTGTTTTTAAAATAATAATTTAGGCCGGCCAAAAAAACACAGGAAAGATATTTTCAAAAAATAAAAACAACAACAGCAACAGCAGAACATTTGTTAAACAATTTGTTTCTCTCAATTTTATTTTGTTTGTTTGTTTGTTTTTAATCATAAAAAATTATTAAATTGTTGAAATCTCCTTACCTCACATACATACATACATACATACAGATATATATGTATACGTATAATAAATATGAAATAAAAGCCGCTAATAAAGCAAGAAATATTCAAAGGAAAAAGTGCTAAAACCGCCGAGATAATTAAAGAAACTAAAGTGTTAAAAATCAATGAGAGTCTAAGGAGGAGCATTAATCGAAGAAAAATGAATGAAAGAATTTGTAATTGTAATGCATAATAAAATTTAATTAATTTAATAAGAAGTGCCGTACAACGACGAAAAGAAAAAAAGCGATATTGAGAAAGAGAGAGAGAGAGAGAGAAAGAGAAGAAATTAAGGAAAGGAAATTGTTTTTCCCAAAATCTATTGTGATATTTTATTATTTAAATACTACTTCTTGCTTTACGTTTTTCTATTATTCGTCATTATCAATCAATCATTATAATAATCATAATAATTAATTAATTAATTGCTTTAATTTGACTAAATGAACATGGAGGTGTTATCCGTACAAAATCAATATCCAGCTCATTTCGCTCTAGCTACAGGTAAATATTCAATATCCTTATAAAAAATAATACACACACACACACACACTTACACATACAGGCAATAATAAATATCCTGCAAGAAACGAAGAAACATATAAAAATACAAGAAAAATCAATATTTCTAGAGATTCTTTTCTGTTACTGGGTTCGCTGCTTGTGTTTTGTACTTCCTTTAACATTGTAGGTTTCCTTAAGGAAACCCAACGAAAAAGGAAGAAGAAAATAAAAATCAATACAAAGTTAACCAGTTAAAGTATCGGTTTGTGTGTGTATTTTATTTTATTTTATTTTTTCTTATTTTGCACATCCGAGATACATATGTACATACATTTGCCCAAAGGCATATGTATGGATGGATGTATGTATGTATACTCAAAATATTGATAATAATGATGATGATGGTTGACGGTGGTGGTGGTGGTGGTGGTGGCGTATTGTGAGGATGGTGTTTCCCCAGTAATGACTTTTCTGTATCTAAAGCTTGTTAGCGACAATATTATTGTTGCTGTTGCCGTTGTCGTCGTATTTATGGTGTGTATCTATTTTAGCCAATTTGTATACAAAAAACAACTGATTTCCAGCTGTGCTATCAGCTGGAAACAAGTTTTTCCACTTGGCTTTATTTTTTTCCAATTTCTTTTTTAACTTTAATTTTCTTCTTCCCTACAAATACATACAATTTGTTAATAACGTGTATGTATATGCGCGTTTGCCTGCAGCTGTGTGAGTTTTTGTAACCCAGCCAAACCGGCCCCTATTTATTCTGTGAGTCTCTGTAGTAGATACACACAGAGAATCCAAGAGTTTTTGTTTTTCTCTATGCTCAGTTTTTACCGACTTGCTCAGTTGCCAACTGAGTGAGTTTTTCTACTCACTTTCTCTGTTATTCTCTTATTAAAAAAAAATAATATTTTTACTCTTGAGTTCTTTGTGAAGAGAAGCATAATTTGACGGTAAAAATTTTTAAGTCTTTTAAATCGAAATTTTATTTTGTAAATATATTTTATGATGTTTTGTTTAATTTACAGAAAAATTATGAACGTCGAATTAGGCAACCCTTCATGATTATGAAATAATCTGTATTCCGAAACAAAAAATATTTCTGTACTAGGATTCAAATGTAAAGAATAGTTGAAAATCCTTTTTTTTTAGTCCTACGTACATACGTGCATAGATAGGTGTTGTAGATAAAAAAGGGAGTATGATTTTAAAATGTTTAATTTATTAAAAAAAATATATTTTATGCTTAAAATTTTCATTTAAAATCATTAAAATCGCAAAATAATAAAAAAATAAATTAAATTTAAGCCCTAGGACCTGTTTTTGTAAGGCAAACTTAAAGAAAAACAGTGAAAATGAAACGTTCATATGAAAATAGTTCATCTTACAAAAACAATTCCAGAAAAAATTAAAAACAGCAAGTATAACTCCTTGAAGGGACAAATTTCCTGTTTTTCAATGCAACATTTTATGGCTTGAAAAATTATGAAAAAGTACGAAACTTATAACTTTTGTTGCTGCAAAAAATTTTTATCGAAAAATATTAACTGCTGTATTCATAAAAATTATTTTTATGAACGGCTTGTAATAATTACAAAAACATAGTTCCATACAAATTATGTATGTTTTATAAGCCTTTCATAAATCGAAATAATTTTAAAAATTTTTTTAATTGTATTCGTATTTTTTTTTATTAATTAAATTTGTGGTTTTTCTTATTGCAAACGTACGTAGGACAAGTGTTCCCTAAAAAAAAAAAAAAAAAAAAAAAAAATTTGTGTGTGTATGTACATATGATTAGTGTTTCTTTAACCTCTCACTATACTTACCACCCCATCTTTGTCATGCCAACATTTGTATCCTTTTTGAAATTAAAATATAATTGTCGAAAATAGAAACATAATTAAACTCAATTTAACGTAATTAACGTTTCCTGTTGAAAATATTATTTTTAGAAATTGTTTGAATTGCCTTTTTAAATTTTCATCAAATTTTTCTTTTCATTTTTTTTGCAATTTCAGATTGGAAGAGTCAACTCACATTATCCACACCCTCAAATGGCGGCTTGTTAAAATCGCAGCCGTCATATAAATTTACAAATACTCCGTTCAAACCACATCATCACATCAATCATCCACACAATCATTTGCATCATCATCAACGGAAGCAGCAAAATCTTAAAACATCAAACCATACTAAACACACCTCCAACTCCTCAAACAAATTAAACTGTGATACAACAACAACAACAACAACAACATCAACAAAATCAACTAAAAATACAACAATAACAACAGCAACAACAACAGCAACAACTGCAGAAGCAGCATCTAAAACAATAAACGATAAATCTTTACAAACGCAGGCTGTCCAAGAATTATCGCTGCGTTTATTAGACAAATTACGTGCAGCCAAATCGAGGCATTTGGCATGCACCGAAGTATCGCTACCCTGTGATCTCACGCCACGCATAGCGTTGGAAATTTTACGTTTAGCCCGTGAAGAAGCCAATGGCTTACGCGACTGCACCATCTACATTGAATTCGAAGACGAACCCAACAATTCCAGACGCATAGCAACTTTGGATTTGAACAATCAACGCTCTGGCAATACTGGCTATGAAATCTATGTTACACTAAGCCAGGATCATCGCGGCTGGACTGCGCTATTGCCACAATTCATGAAGAATTTATCGCGTACCATAACCATAAGTCCAGAGTTTAATATCACCAAACATAGGCCATATTCTAAAAGTATGTGTTAAACGAAAATCATATTTTTTTTTTAAAATTTTTTTAGAAAAACTAACAAAAAAAAAAAGGAAAAAACCAAAAGAAATTTTTGAAAACATAAAAGAAAAGAAAAAATGGTTGGCATATAAAATATCATCATTATAGATACACACTTTCTTAACAAAAAAAAAAAAAAAAAACAAAAACAAAAACAAAAACAAAAACAACAAAAACAAAATCTCTAACTTTAAGACCAAATTAAATATAAAAAAAAAATATTACAAAAAGGAAAAAAAGAAAAAAGGAAAAAATAAAACATAAACAAACAAGAATATGAAGAACCACCCACCTTTTTAGATTTTTACTTTTAAAATGTCTATTCAAAGACAAAGAAAAAAGTTTAAAACTTACGAAAAATGAAATGAAAAGAAAAAAAGAAAAATAAGTCAACACAACCCACTTTAAAAACCAACCTGTTTTTAAAAAATAAGAAAAATTTCCAATTTCTTTTTCGTTAAAACAAAAACAAAAACAAAAACAAAAACAAAAATAAGATAAACAAATGAAAATCATTTTTAACACTTTTTTTTAGTATTTTAGGCTTTTAAAATAAATCTCATTGATACATTTGTTCAAATTAGGTTTTAATAAATTATTTATTATTTTTTTTTATATCGTTTATACATACATACAAACAAACAACAAAAACATATTATTATTAATTAAAAATTTTTTCGGAAAGAAAAAGATTAAAATTAAAAAAGAAAACAAAATTAATTGGTTTAATTTAAAATATCATTTTTAATTACTTTAAAAAAAATTTTTTTTTTTGGTATAAGTATTATGTTTATAAAAAACAATGGCAACGCTTATACTATTCGAAATAAAATTAAAATAAAAAAAAAAAATAAAAATTTTATTATAAATATAAAATGAAACAAAATTTCTTAAAACGAAATAAAGTATTTGCCAAGATCTCCAACTCATAAAAATGTGATACTGATTAAGTTGCTTAGGATAAGAAATCAAATACAAAATAATTAAAACAAAAAAAAAAAAAAAAATTACAAAAAAAATACACAAAGAAAAAAAAACAATTTAAAAATTAATAACAAATTCAAAACACATCCATTTTAAATTTTAAGTGAGAATATAAAGTAAAAAGATAAACAAAATTCAAATTACAAAATTACAAAAAAAAACTACAAAATTAAAAATTAAAATTAATATTAAAAACAAATAAAATTAAATTTTATAAAGTATATTTAAAAAGAATTCAAACTCAACTCAAGGCTGCATTACTGGCTTAATGTTTAGGACCTTAAAACAAAAACAAAAACAAAAACAAAAACAAAAAAATTAAAATTTAATCAATTAACAATTGTGAACATTTTTTTAATAATAATAAAAAAACAAAAAACAAAAAACAAAAAAAAAATCTTATTGAAAACAAACACAACAAATAAAGAAAACTGCGATATATGAAAACGTCTTGATATCAAATTTCAAATTTAATACAAAAACAAATACAAATACAAAACATAATAAGAAAAAAAATTATAAATTTTTTATCATTTGACAACAACAAATACATGATATATGTACTATAAAAAAAATAAAAAAAAAACAAATGATAACATACATACGAACATATTTTAGAAATACAAAAAAAAACAAATTAAAAACAAACAAAAAAGAAAATCGAAACAAAAAAAAAAAAAAATAAAAAAATCATATGAAATGAATATCTCTCTTAGATTGTAAGTTTCTCAAGAACACATATTTGTCTAGCCTCCTCCCATAATACAAAAATAACAAAAATAACAAAAATTTAAATTATTAAAAATATAAAACCACAATAACAATAAAAATAACAACAACAACAACAACAACAAGTATTTATTATAAATGTGTTATCGCATACAACCAACCAACCAACCAATAATAGAAGAAAAAACAACAACAACAATAACAATATTAACAAAATATGAAACAATTACAAACAAAAGAACTCAATTTTTACAACAATATTATTAAAGAAAAAACAAACACATACTTAGGCACATACATATATACATAAAACAACAGACACCAACACACAATCAGACGAAACGAAAACATACATACATACATACATACATACATATTTTATAACAATTTAATTAAATATTTTCCATAATTTTTTTTTGTGTATTTTTTTTTTATTAAAAAATTTCAAACGAAAAATGTTTCGAACAATCTTTGATAGACAGTTTCTTTGAAACGTTCGCATAATTTTTCTCAATTCATACAATATTATATTTTTTTTTAAATTAATATTTTTTAACACCACAATTCTTTTATAATTATTATTATTTACTACGTGTATTATCAATATTATAATTAATTATTAAAAAAAATTTATTATTGTACTTATATGTTTAAGTTGTTTCTCGTTTTTTTCTTTTTTTTTTGTATCTTTTCCAACAAACTATTTAATTAACAATGAATTGTAATGATTTTGAAATGCTTTCAGTTCACTTTAATATTGTTTTCGTATTTTTTTATTTATTTTTTTTTTTAATTAAAACTGTAACATTTTAAAAACTATTTGTTAATGAAGAAAAAGAAATTGAACCTTACAGACAACAACAACACAAACAACAAACAATACAAATACAAATTGTAGTACGTACATAAATAATATTGTATAATTATTAATTAATAAATTGTCTAGGATAACAAAATTTCAAATTAATACATCATTTTAATTAATTTTTTTTTTGTATGAATTATATATTATTAATAAATATTAGACCAACCAACAAATTACATAAAAGAAAAAAAAAACTAAAAACTAAAAAAAAAAAACAAAAAATTTATTAAATAAAACAAAAAGAAATTTAAAATAAAAATAATAAAAATTGTTTTATTTCTTTGGGTGTTTAAAAAAAAAGCATTGAATGTCTTTATATTGGTTATCCCACTCTCCCTCTTCTTCCCACTCTCTCCTGTGCATGTTAAACTGTATAAAGGGGTTTACATTTTACTTACAGACTTGCTTACTTTATTATTCCTTACAACCTCTTGGTTAGGATTACTCATGTTGTGTGTGTTAATTTTTTTCATAAGTGGCGGGACGTATGCATGGTTTAATATCGACTCCGAACTAGAGATTTGGGAAACTTTTTGAGGCAATTTTAATGTTCTCTCAGATACTTCGTTAGAAGACTGCTGAGATTAAATTTCTGAAGCAAAATGTGTTTTTTATACCACAACCTATTATACGCTGATGCACAATTTGTGACACCCTCCCCCTTAATTACGGGCTTCTGCCTACGTACTTCAGGACTGCTTTTTAAATGCAGACCGGCGGTTGGCGGAGCTTTAACCCAAGTTAAGATAGGGTTAGTTTTTTAAAACTGAGGCAAGTAAATGATGTGAACTACAACAAATAACAGAATTTGAGACCTCTGTGAGTGTTCGAACGGCAAAGGAACAAATTCGGGATTGAGAAGGCGGGGTATTTAACGAACCATATTCAACGACTTTTGCCTCAGGGTGTTAAGTTTCCCTTTTTTAACGAGACGTGTACTGACGAGCTATACTCTGTCTAATAAGAAAAATATTTCATTTGTATCTTTGTATTCAACGATTCTACTAGATTTTTTCCCTTGGAAGTAAGGAGTTTGTTACCCTTTGTTTATTATAACAATAGCTTGTATTAATAATAAGTTGCCGTTACAAAATACTCTGTTATATAAAATTTATGTTCAAAAAAGTAGACGTCGAGTATACCGACGAACTTTACAAGTATCGAAATGGGAAGGAAGAAGTGGGCGTGGCAACAATAACAGAAAATGAAAGTCCGGCTTCTTAGCTTCTTATTTGATATCCAATTTATGACAATTGATGCTGTGTAAGCAAAGTTATGAGAGTTACATTGATTTTCTAAATATCAATAAGTGGGCGTGGCAAATATAATATTATTATGCCTACAATTTTTTTAAAAACTGATGCAAAAGTATGATGTGGAGGTCTACAAACCAAATAACTCGAATAATTTGGTGATGCCTAACCTATGACGTCTATATTCTGTAAATTACGTCCAGGGTGGTCTCACCAAAAAATTTTTTTCTGTTTTAATTTATAAAGCGGAAAGTATTTAACAGAATCCATATTTTCAACGACTTTTTCTCAGGTTTTTCTAATTTCTTTTTAACGAGTTGACGGTTTATGACGAGTATACTCGTCTAAAAGAAAAATATTTCATTTGTATCTTTGTATTCAACGATTCTACTAGAATTTTTTCCCTTGGAAGTAAGGAAGTTTGGTTACCTTGTTTATTATAACAATAGCTTGTATTAATAATAAGTTGCCGTTACAAAATACTCTGTTTATATAAAATTTTATGTTCAAAAAAGTAGACGTCGAGTATACTCGACGATACTTTACAAGTATCGAAATGGAGGAAGAAGTGGGCGTGGCAAACAATAACAGAAAATGAAAGTCCGGCTTCTTAGCTTTTATTGATATCCAATTTATGACAATTGATGCTGTGTAAGCAAAGTTATGAGAGTTTACATTTAATTTTCTTAAATATCAATAAGTGGGCGTGGCAAATATAATATTATTTATGCCTACAATGAAAGAACACGTTTCTACCTTTTATTAGATATCAAATTTATAAAAATTGGTGCTCTACTTACAAAGTTATAAGAATTTAAAGAAAATATGTTGCCGAACATTAATCATCCTGTTCCGCACGCACACATACGACACAAAAAATTTTTGCGAAAATTTCATTCCAAAAATTAGGTGTGGAGTATCAGGCGAACAGAATTGTGTAGCAAGGGGGTGTTTGGCAAAGAATTTTCTTTAACTTCTTATAACTTTATAATTCTCAAAGTAATTATTACAATTTTTGCCACGCCCACTCTAAGATGTATGTGCAAATATAATGTAAACTCTTATAACTTTGCCTGTTTAGCATAAATTTTTATAAATTTGGTATCAAACGAAAGCTAAGGACCTGCACTTACTTTTACTTTTAACACCCAGTAGTGTCACTCCCACTGAAATATGTTTAGATATTTTAAATATATTAACTGATATCGTCGCACGTATTGACGAAAAAGAAGAGTGGGCGTGTCAAATAATATAAGAAAATGAAAGTTCATGCTCTTAGCTTTCATTTGATACCAAATTTATGAAAATCGGTGCTCTACTTACAAAGTTATAAGAAGTTAAAAAAATATTTTGCCAAACATTATCCATCTTTTGCGAAACTTTCATCCCAAAAATTTGGTGAGGAGTACCAGGCGAACAGAATTGTGTAGCAAGGGGGTGTTTGGCAAAGTATTACCTTTTACTTCTTATAACTTTATAAAGGTGGCACCAATTTTTATAAAATTGGTATCAAATGAAAGCTAAAAACACTTACTTTCATTCTCAATATAAATATTACAATATTAGCCACGCCCACTTTTAATTTTTTTTGTATTTTATTACGATATTAAAAATAAAAAAGAAAAAAACCAACTAACTGGATATAAAAATTAGTAAATTTTGTTTTTAATTGAAAGTTTAATTAATAATTTATGAGACAAAAATTATTCAAAATAAATTTTAATTAAGAATTATTTTTTTTAATAACTTTGGTTGTATGCAGATTCATTACATTTATCATGAATGCGATCCATTGTTCCTGAAGCTTCTCAATGCATATCATATCCGATAATTATAAGCGAAATTATTAAATACGTTTACGTCCCATACATACGTGTACTATAATTTGTGAAATAAAAATGTAATTTTCTGCTTATGACTAATTAGTTCATTATAAATTCATTAACGTGTTCATTTGTTTTTTTTTTTTTCGTCTTAATTTAGGTGAGAATGATTTTTTTTTTTTGATTTTTTA
>QOCX01000045.1:138482-161563 GCA_005959815.1 Sarcophaga bullata | reverse complement strand
TGGTTTGTACGATTGCTCAAGTTTTTAAGAACAAAAATACTGAAAGAGTGAAAAACATTTGTTGTTTGGTTTTCTGAAAAGTCATTGTTCGGCGGGGGGAAAAAATAAAATCTATGAATAAATAATGTTGAAAGTGTAATGAAATTGTATTCATTTTCCTATTCGTATTCGTATTCGTATTTGTAAACGAAAAAACAAAATAAAATAAAATTAATTTTGAAAATATTATCGAAAGGATGTAGGTGCGAGCATTTTTAACACGCATGAGTAAATTTCCGACTATTAGGTCGTCAATTGTTGGTTATAAAATATATTTTAAATGCAAAACAAGAACAAGGAAAAAAAACACATATTACAATAACAATAACACCAAATAAAATTACTTTGCATTTTACAGGTAACGACAATCTACGGCACTGGCGAATATGTTCTTGAAATATTTTTAAAATATTATTTCCATGGTAAAATCGATAATCATTGAAACGAATAAAAATATTTAATTTTTCATGCATACATCAATACATTATTGATTATTACAATCCTATAGTCAGGTTTATGACCTAGCCTGTCACATTACATACGTTGTGTGTGTTAATTTTATCCGTAAGTGGCGAGACCTGCTATTTCCAGTGGACTACGAAGTATAGATTTTTGAGAAACTTTTCATGACAATTTTCATTTTCTCTCAGAACTTTTGCTAGAAATCTACTGAGAGGTAGTTGCTGAAGAAAGATTTTTTCATTTTTCGTTTTGTTGGAGATGTCTGACCTGGGGTTTGAACCGTGATCTTAGTAAGCCAGCACACTACCTATTAGACTATGCGACCTTAACTTTTCCCGCGGATGACCTTATTCTTTTGATGTTATTCTCTCAATTTAGAGGGTTGTAATGATCCGTTATGCAGGCAAGGTTATGACGACAGTCTTGAGCAACATTAAAAGACGCTAATCAAAAGGGCTTGTGGAAAGATTCTGTTTGATTTCGTTGGAAGAATACAAATGTAATTAAAAGTGACCAAAAGTGGTTTAATATTTCAAGAAAATTTGAAAAGGGAAACATAAATTGTCAGCCTCTGAATAGGAGGTTGGCTACAACAGGTACGTACACATGCCGAGGAAGGAAAAAAAGGGCATTTAATGTGAGAGGGTCTTTTTCAATTTAAAATGCACAAGTGGAAAAAGCGATTCACATACAATAAAAAAAAAAACAAAATAAAACTTCACCAATCATTTTAAAAAGAAAGCAACAAAACCAACAATAACAACAGTTAGTAACTATGACTAGACGTCAGACGTAAAATGAATTCATGTAGTTCCTTCATTTCCGTTTGAATTTGTAATTTACGAAAAGGTCAAATACACACACAGCCATACCATTATCAAGTGTAAACGTGTTTGTTCGTCGTAGGTCGGTCGGTCGATTCGACCATGCACGGACATTTTTAAATTTTACAAAAAAATTTTTTGTTTAAAAAAAAAGTCAGACCGACCATATGATGAGGAAACGATTTAAACGCAACACACAACACACAACACAATACAGAAATAAAATATTTATGCTGGAATTATAATAATAATGAAAACAACAAAAATTACAGCAACAATATTACAACTTGCAACGGCATACGGTCGACAACTCTAGCAGGTATTAAGAAAAATTTTGGAAAAAAAAACAGAAAAACACAACAGCCAAGAAGAAATTAGTTTTCGGGCAAAGTAAACGCAAAAAAAAATTGAAAAAAAAGAACTGAAAAAATCATAAATTGTTGCTCAAGCAGAAAAAAAAAAACTTCAAACTCATATGCGTGAATCAAAGAAAGAAGAAAAGAGAGTCAAAGAAAAACAAGCATATGAAATACATAGAGAATGTTTATGAGTATGATTGTGTGTATAAAATTCGTTGATTATTTAAATTTTTTGATGGTGTGGGGGAGGATCAGTAATTAGAGCAATCCGGGAAAGAGGTGTTTATTAAAATATGTATGTATGTAGACATTTTTAAGATAACTACATACATACATACATACATGCATAAATACATACATACATACATACATGCGGTTAAAAGAGCCCATGTAGCAATGTAACATATTTCAGTTTCTTCATTAGTCTATTAATGGTAAATAGAAACTTTATCTCTCTCCCTTTTTTTCTCTAAGTTTCTTGTATTGTAATAGTAATTCAGGTAACTCATTACGTTTATCAAATGATTTTTTATAATTTTTTTTAATTTTACTTTATTTTATTAAAATTATTTTTATCGGCTGATATGAAAGATTAACGAACCAGATTAAACGTTTTATGGATTTAACGTTAAGCGATAACAGTTAACTCTTCTAATACTCCTCTAATTTTTGACAATAAAGCTGGATTCACCCATGATGAAACAATTTTTTTTCTATGGAGTTTGACGTTTCTCTTTTTGGGAGAGAGAGAGGATACTTCAATTTTATAAGCAAATTTGATAGAAAATTGATAAAATAGTAAAACTAATACGTCGTTTACAAACATATTTCATATGGTAACCTTGATTTTCTCAGAACAATTGTTCGAAGTGGGTGAATCGTTTCAGAACAAACATTTTGTTTCGAAACCATGGGTGAATCCAGCTTAAAGATAATTTTTCGTGAATATTATTTGCTACCATTTCAGTTTGTGGGATATTGTCGGTGCCGTCTGTATAAGTGATGACTTTGTTATCCGATAAATCAAGTCAAGTAGAAGCGCATGTAACTGACATTAAAAGTTAAACGTTTGATACAATAAATCGATTGTTGCATGAAATGTGTAGCAAGTTGCATCATTCTGTTGAAACCAAACATTGTTCACATCAATACCATGAACAGTGGCTACAAAGAAATCGGTTATATCGGTTGTGCCGTCGTCATTTTCATAGGAAGATGGTCCAATGATGCCTCCACTCCGCAAGTTGCACCAAACAGTCACTCGTAATGGATGCATTGGCTGCTGTATGATAATGTGTGGGTGTTCTGAGTTCCAAATATGGCAATTTTGCCTATTAACGTACTCGGCAAGATGAAAATGTCCTTTTTGGCAAAATCGACATCATTGTGCAGTTTCTCGTTGGCCCACCTAACGAATCAAAATCGAAGCGAATGATCTGGAGGCTTCAACCCTTGAACCAATTAAATTTTGAAAGCCGTCATACTCAGATCTTTTCGTAAAATTCGACGTAAACTATTGCGTGAAATATTCAATTCTTGAGAACGGTGGTTGACGCTGATGGATTTTCACTTACACTCTTAGCCACAGTTTCGATATTTTCGAGTGTATGCACTGTACAAGCACGCTTGCATGTTGGTTCATCAACAATGGAATTAATTTCACGGACTTTAGGAATATACATGTGTATACCGGACACTGTAGGTTCTTTTCTGCGATCAAATTTTGTGCGACCAATTGTCTTTGTTTTGGAAATAAATTTCCAATAAATCCCAACGTTGCTCAAGCATAAATCGATTCGTTACGTTCAATGCACTGAATACACTGAATATATATGAGTATACTGAATTTTGTGATAAAAATACAATGACATAAATATTGCCTATGGTAGAAATTTAAAGCGATAGATGGCCCACCCGATATAACAGCTCTTTCTGCAGTATTTAAGTTTGCCTGCAGGAAATGGACCGATTGGAACACATTAGATTACGTGATCCGTAAAGGAAACACTACTCGAAAGAAAGAAAAATATCAAGAGTTTTGCTAAACAAAGTCTAACGACTTTTATTTGATGATTCAGTGTCATTAGAACCTTTTCGCTCATCTAACAATATATTTAATCTTTTTTTCCTTTTATTTTTCATTAACTTGTCCCTTACTAGGTGTTTGGCTCTGTTTTACAGCATGCCATTTTAGTATTGCTTGCCATTTATTCTTAACTTCAGGCGAATGCCCACTAATCAATGTAATACCTAAGACATCCCCTTTATTGAAAGTGAGGAAGATTAGTGCATTTTAAATGGGAATTTCTCACGAATCATAATAATACAATTAGAAAACTGTTCACTTCATTCGTTGCTAAATGGGCAATACACAGACAATAACGACTAGTGTGCTCTTTTCGTAAGCTGCTATGTTGGACGTGTGGGGTCTTCTGGGCCTTTAAAGCTTGCTTGTGAAAGTATACAATTATAGAAGTTTAGTTGAGATTACTTAACCATTTTGTCCTTAACAAACAAACAAACACTAGGACATTGCTGTAAGTAGGGGTTGTACTGACCGTATTGAGTTAACAAACACTGTTGTCTGGAGCCGAGGGTTGTCAAAAAAGTATGGACTTCCAGTTTTCTCCGGTAAGTCCCAGCAGCAAGGACATGGTGGCAATCTTAAATTAATGGAGATTTATTTGGGTCCACATTAGCACCAGCTCTAAAATCGTTTTCGCTAAATAACGGAGAAGCAGAATCAATATCAACTTTCACTATGATGAAAAAATCTCCAACCATCCAAGCAACCAACCATAAATATCGAACAGGCTGCGTACGATCTATCAATATGGCCAAACTCTATCTGAGATATCAACATTCCAGGTTAGTGCTGCTCAGTCACGTGGCCAGCAGAATTATGCTTATAAGGGGTAACACTTCCGAATCAGTAATTGATTACTTCAACGCGGCCGTTGATCAGTATAAGAGCCTGTTTATTGAACATAATAATCGCTAAACTTCAATAACTGGTGCTTCCATCGATGTCCAGGATTTGAGTTTAACTTCGCCCAAGGAGAAAACACGAAACATAACGTCTGTCCAGATTCTTCAGGTTTATTGAACACTTTCTTGTTGAGTAGTTCAGATATGATATGTCCTTGGAATCAGCCCGCATAGAGCCAATTGGAGGAAGGCTGGAAATATATTCAATGCAACCTAGTCTATCAATTTGCAGGAATGATGATGCTAAAGGAATCCAAAACGTGTTTTTTTTATTTAAAAATTGAAGAATTTAAAATCAATTTTTAAACACAGAAATTTTTTTTTTTAAATTTTTAATTTTTATTTTAACTTTTTATGTTTTTTAAAAAGAAAAAGCTGGTCATCGATTTTATATTTTTTACTTTTGAATGAAAATAAACTCTCTTTTTTATCGAGGAAATCAAAAAGTTTTTCCTTTGAATCTCAAAATGAAATGTTAAGGCCTTATATGGCGGCAACATAGGAACGCATAGTACATGCCATTGATTATGGTAGTTTCGTAGTAAACGTGTTTCAATGAAGCTGCTTCGTAATCCTTGTCAATTTTAAATTTCTTTTTTTTTTTTATTAAAACATTAAGCCACATTAGAAACTTTTAAACTTTTAAATTGTTATTTGAATGTTTGCTTTTTACCCTTCGTTCCTGAACGAAAGCATGCCTACTTTTGATGATGAACTTTTCGGAAATAAAGTTTGTTGTTGTTTGCCCCCCCCAAAAAAAAAACAACTGTTAAACTGTTTAGGGTTCATGAAAAGTAACAACTAATCCTGCGAACTCTTATCCTAAGAGTGGGTCCTAATCAAAATATACGTAAAAAGGAAGGGTCTTAATGCCAATTTAAACATTTTTTTTTACTTCTAATCTTCAAAAATATTAGGAAAACAAAGCAAAAATACTCTTAACACATATACAATATGTGTATGTATATGTATACATATATGAATGCGTGTAAGTAGATTTCATATAATCTATACGCAACCTAATACAAATACATTAAGGCAACACAGTTTTCCGTTGTGATTGTAAACTTTAATTTCATAGAAGGCAAAGTATATGGAAGTGTCTCCCTCCCTCCCTCCATTCAAGTTATGTAAGGTTTTTCACCGGGTAATTTTAGAGTACCCGATGAGCAAAAATCAATCGGCCCTTTTATATTACGCCTTGAATTTTTTTGATGGATTGGAAAGGTTTTAATGATTTCTATGAAAGGCAAGCTACCTTTCCTAAATAAAAGTTTGTCTCTTCTGGATGGCCAGTTTTGGAGGAACACACAAATCAAGCAACAAACCTACAGTTCTTTAAAAGAGATCGGACAATAACACTATATCGCTCTTTTTGCTCTTTTCTTACGCCTTTGATGCTGTAAGGCAGAAGTAACTTCAATTTAAACAAAATTCAGCAGCTAATATTCATAAGCTATTGATCCTCAATTTATTATCGAGAAAATAGAAATAGGATTCCCATAAGGCAGTATTTTGGGTTCTATTTTACATATGATATGTAACTCAGGTGTGCCAATGGATACTGATTTATACATCAGCGTTCGTGATGCTGCGGTTATTAAAAGCGTCTACAAAAATAAACCGGAAACGGTGCAGGGAAACACAACTTTCAATCTAAATCAATGATTACATTATGCATACATACATATATAATTGGTCATTACAACCCATTAGTCAGGATTATTGCTTAGCTTCTCACACCACTTCTGTTGTGTGGTGTTAATTTTATAAATGAGTGGCGGCACCTACAGTTTAAAATCGACTTCGAACAACAGATTTTTGAGAAACTTTTCATGACAATTTTATTATCTCTCAGAGTTCTCGCCAGAAATCTGTTGAGAGGAAGTCGCCCAAGAATAATTTTTTCATATTTCGTTTTTGATGTCTGACCGATAATTTGAACAGTGGCCTTTCGTCTAAAAAGGCAACACACTACCTATTAGATCACATTATAATGTCACATAAAGGGTTAAATGTCTCGGTATATATTGTGTGTTGACCATCGTTTTTAGAACTATGTGAGCAACCTTTTTAATCAACGGGCCGCACGTAAAGTATCACTTAATAAAAAACTAAAAAGTGTAAAGTTTTCATATACAAATTTTAATGCAATTTATTAATAAAGCCAGAAAAAAAAACAGAAAACCGAAGAAAACATTTGGAATCGGACCACAGCTAACATGAAATTCATTCAAAATGGCCAACGATTAAGACTGACTGAACCAGGATTAGAAAACTGTGAACGCCTAGCCACCTTATCAATTCGATCGAGGTATCAAAGAATTGTTGAAAAATTTCTCAGTAGAAATTTTCAAACGCAGACATCATTTGCTTTGTATTTTATGTCAATGGCGGAAATTTCTCGGCGCCCACTAAAAAAATATTAACCACTTTCATTTGAAAGCCTTCGGGAACTGTATCCACATCGATATTCATTCAAACCGTTGTCTTTTCGAATTTCAACATTTGGAATCGGATCACATAAACATGTTTAACAGGTTGCTCATCCCTGGTTTAAAGTATTTACTAGTAAGACTAACATCGATGTCGAAAGTGGGTCTAATTCACTAGTATATTGGGAGAAATTCCACATCGAT
This sequence comes from Sarcophaga bullata, assembly GCA_005959815.1. Lineage (NCBI taxonomy): Eukaryota > Metazoa > Arthropoda > Insecta > Diptera > Sarcophagidae > Sarcophaga > Sarcophaga bullata. The sequence goes on along the minus strand of QOCX01000045.1, from coordinate 154,252 downwards.
CCTGAATTGCAGAAGCCTGATTCTTCCTTCTATTTAATTTATAAAATTGCTAAGCAATTGCAAAGAGCACAAAAAACATTAAATGTTGCGAATGATCACGAATGCGCGGTGGTATGTTAAAAGCATTTACAAGCATTTACAAGAATATAGAATTGCATTGATTACAACAATGCTTTCAAAATTTGTTGTAGAATATATTGTACAAAGAAGCTTAAGCAATGTTCAAACTCATTTAACATAAAAATCTGATGACAGGTCCATTTGAAGCCGATAACCACAGTAGTTCTCATATCGAAAATAACCCATGTCAACGGTCGAATGCTTCCTAATTTATTAGCCAGAGTCATAGAAAAATATCGGTGAATTGCATTGCCAGGAGTATCCACGTTATACATACATACATGGTCACTACAACCCTTTAGTCAGGTTTATGACGTAACTTGTCACATGACTTATGTTGTGTGTGTTAGTTTTATTCATGAGCGGCGGGACTTACAGTATAAAATTGAGTCCAAACGACACATTCTTTTGAGTAACCTATCATTGGCAATTTTAGTTACTCTTAGATTTTTTTTGCCAGAAATCTGTTGAGAGGCAGTCGCCGAAAAAATATTGTTCAAAGTTTGTTTTGTTGAAGACATCTGACTGGGGGTTTGAACCTCGGCCTTACCTCTAATAAGCCATAGTGTTCTAGCTTACTTAACTATAACGACTACATGTAATATCCGTTTGTAATAAACTTTATGGTCGTTAACCCGTATCTCTAGGCTTTATAGGTTCATTAGGACTTTTATCTGGCACGAGTGATGTTTTTTTTTTACATTTTATTTTTTTTTTTTATTATGATGATTGAAGGAGAAAGAAATATTTTCTATTAACTTCTGCAATTTTCGATTAGTTCGCGTTTTGCATTAGTACTTTAGGCAAAAGGCAAGTATAATATCAAGAGGTCAACTGGCCCATTGGTACTTTAGTGAAATCATTCCTGTGGCACAAGCATAGTGACCAGATTAGCTACCATTTTGCTGCCCTTTGTATCAAAGTATTTCCGAATTCTGGGATGTCAAGCCCAGAACATTAAAAACATATAGACATACATGCACAAATACATTTACATTGAATTCTAAAAAGTTGAACTTAATACTGGTTTTCTAATTAAAAATGTTCCTTTCGAACAATATTAAATAGAAGAATATGCGCCAACCTAATATTATGGCTCAATTATTGTAACGTCTCTTCCACATAGCAGACCCACATCTACTCTCTAGTACTACAAACAAACGTATGTGTATGTATTCGATCGTTCGAAGCAACAACAGCATGAACAGCATTAAATGGGAAAACATAAAGAGGAAAATGTTCAGGATATAACACGTGTATTAAACATTTTGTCAAGAAAAAAAGAAACCTAAAATACGAATATATGTGAATAGGAATGTATGTCGTGTGTATATGTATGTGGGAATGTATATGTATATGTTTAAATACTTGGGTTAGTATGTGTATTTGCTAAAATAGCATTTAAAACTTAAGAATAACTCTGTTCAGGTTCTTTTTTTTTTAAATTGAAACGTTGTACGATTTTTGAATTTAAGACCAACGTACAAAGAGTAAAATCAATAGAATTAATCATTTCAGTTTGGTTGTTGAAAAAAAATCCAAAAAAAAGGAAGAAAAAAAATAAGATAAACTGAATGTAAGAATACTAAAGTAAAAGGAAATTTTAATAAAATGTTAAGATAAGAGCATGAGTAAAGATTGCTACAGCAGCACACGCTGTATGTAACCCAGAGAAGAATTTTTTGCACAATGAAAACAAAATTTTAATGAGGGCGTGAAGGATCTTGATAATGTCAATACTATCAAATGGCTCTGTCGATGATTACCAAACAGTTTCAATTTAAAATTTTAAACAATGGAACTTTGTTGTGTTAATTCTTGTGTCGGATTGAATTGAAAATGCTAAATTAAACACATTGTATGAAGTTCATAATTATGACTTCAAAGCATTCTGAAAATTTTGCTGGGAATTGTGCGTGTAAATGCAACAAAAACTCTTTGTACTTAAATAGAAAAGTTTATGATATTAGGGATTATTAAGGATTTTATTAGTAATAAACTCAAACCAATAAACAGATTATACTCTCACACACAAATAAATAAATACGTATTGTAATATACATGCATACATACATACATTAGCAATGTATGTCTATACCATATAGGGGGTACTAATCCATGTAAAGGCAAAATAAGGAGAAACAATTATTACTTGTATTCATTGATATCGGTTATATGTATGTATGTATGTGTTAGACATTTATAATTACATAAATACGTGTTTCTACGTTTTTTTTTTCTACAAATCTTACGACTAATTATGTACGTATGTATTTATTTTTTTTTGTATATTAATGACTAATAAATGGTTCGTATTTCCACCACTTCAATACGTGGGTGTATGTATGCAAGTATGTATAACCTTGTTAACAACAAAACCTTAAACCACAACTTAATTTCTTTTATTCCTTTCTAATTTTACTTTAATAGTTATCTTTAATTAAATACAAACGTATTTACAGATTCAAATATATACAAGTATACATATATGCGTATCAGATCAGATTCAATATTGAAATTTAATTCAAGGACGGAAAAAAGTAAGATTCCTTCCACTCTCTGCTTACCTAAACAAAAATATAACAACAAGATCACTATTATGAAAGAGGGAAGTAAACAAACAAGCAACAACAACACTGCAAGGACGAATGTAAACAAGATACATCAACTACAAACAAGAAAGCATAAATAAATGTAAACAACGATGTTTACATTCAAAGAATTCTCATGAAGGTGAAGACCCGAACCTTCGCTTACGAAAGTCGAGGCAAAGCTTGCAAAGTCGGAGTAGAAATTCAGTCAGTCTTGTATGAAGACGCGTTGCGTGTAAAGAAAGCAATCGTGGTTTGAAGATCTCCGCTACAAAGATCTACAGAGAAATTATGTAATACACAGAGGAATAACAAATAAAACAATTGTTGTTTTTAGAACCAGTTGTGAACAGTGGCACACAAAATTGTGTGTGGATAATAAAGAATTTATTTTTATTTTTATTTGCAATCATATTCCAAGCGTTTTTAAAAGTTACTATTAACACTGCTGCCACTTAAACATACGGTTGCATATGATGAGCAGAGTCTTTATACGTTTAATATCATCAGGATCAAGAATTAAATAGGACTCATAAGATTTCTAATAGTTTTGATATACGATGGTATTTATACTTTCAACAGGTAGAGTTTTAGATTGCATGCCATGTGTACTGGTATGGAGAGAGTATCAAGATATAAATGTTTACGAATGAGCATTCCTTTTTATGTTAGCAGCAACATCTGTCAAACACTTTCAGTATACATCAAACCAATAAAAAAAACCAGCATCATATTATTTATACCGTGTTAAAGATGCCAAAGTTTGTAGCATTAATTTTTTGTTTTCATTTGAAGAAAAGCACTGGAGAATCGTGCTTGTGATGTCATATAGTGAATATGCTCTATCGCATGCAGTCCTGAATTAACATTATTGATTGAGAAATAAAGAGCAAGAAAAAACCATCAAAAACGTTTGATGAATTACACACAATATTGGATGAAGATGACATTGTGAGTCAGAAATAAATCATAGAAATGCTAAATGTTGCATAACAAACTATATCTGATCGTTTAAAAGCTTTAGGAAAATCCCAAATGGAACACTGTATAACTACTTGCGAAATTTTGCTTTAAAGACACGGTCAAAAATCAGTATAGCATTGGAAACAATCATGGGTTAATTCGGATCAACCATCAACTTCGGTGGCAAAACCAGATGGATACGACAAGAAGGCAATTCTGTGTGCCTGATTGCACCAGAAATGTGTGGTGTTTCACGAGCTCCGAGAACCCGGTGAAAGCGTTAATATAGATCGTTAACGACAAGAAATTCTCAATTTGAAACATGCATTGTTCAATGGCTCACAAGACCAGGCAAGGTAATTTTGCAACATGACAATGCATCTACACACAAACCAAAACTGGTTCAAGATGCAATCAAACCGTCAGTCTGGAAATTGCCGCATTTGTCATACTTGACTCCTGCCTGAAATCAATTGAAACTATTTAAAGTTTTTGAGCCAATTGGCAGAAGCTAACAACTGAAGTTGAAATTTTACTTCAAAATTAACAACTAAAACTGATATGGTGCTGTGCTATCCAATAATAAGTTACAAATGCCTTACATAATACATTGCAATCACAGATTTCGAGCATAAGTACATAAGTACTGGTCTCAGTGTGCCAGTTGCTAAATATTCATAAAAGTACTTGAAAAAAACTCGTATTTCATTTGATAGTTATATTTGCACTATTCTAAGCACATCCATCTAAAGAAGAACGATACAGTAGCTCTCATGTCCACAAAACATACAAAATATTTTGAAGTGTTGATCAGGACTGGTCAGACATCAAAAAAGAAGTATGAAAAGATGTTTCTTCACCAGATTTCTGGCCGAAAACACCACTTCTGAAGGAAAATAAAATTGCCCATGAAAGTTTCCCAAGAATCTGTCCTTCGTAGTCGACTTTAAACTATAGTTCCCGCCGCTCTTGTACAAACGTAACACACACAACATAAGTGCTGTGAGAAGCTAGACCATAATCCTGACTGAAGGCTTGTAATGGCCAATTATGTATGTATGATCATGACTAAATTTCATTCTTTAATTCTTAAAGTTTGAAAGCTTATTGCGTTTAACTTATCAATTTAAAGTTTTAATAAATAATTTCGTGGTAAAAGAAAAATTTCATAGTATAAGCCATTTGCTATACATGTCCGCAGTTTAGCTTGATTGATATTCAAAGCCATTCGTTTCAAATAGAAAATTAACAAAATTTATTACCTGTATGATTACACTTTACCTGTGTGAATACGGAAAGTTTTCATATATCATGAATGTAGTTTTTTTTGTTTTATAAAGTAATTAACAATTTTAAACAATAAATAAATGTACTTAACGGCACATACCAATCGTTTATTGCCTTTAATTATACACGCATATGCATATGCATACATATTTCATAGACATTTTTTTATTTGATACTAGCTTAGGTTATAGTTCATTAAATTTTTTACGTCTTTACGTCATTGGTTGCAATCGATTTCTCCCCCGGATACATTCAAAGCCGAATTTTCTCCCAGAATATGAATATAGAATTTAAAATAATCGATTCGAATAAAATAAAAGAAGCACGTTAAAAGTCAAGTGCTAGACATTAATCTGAAAACTTAAAAGAAGGTTAACGCCTATGTTTCTATTGACACTTCATTTAAAATCCCGGTTCCCACAAAAGAAAATCACTGTAAAAGTTATCTAGTATTTACGAATACGAATACGTATGTATGTATTATGTATGTATGTATGTATGTATGTTTTTCTTTTTGTCTTAAGTCGGAGGTGGGAATCTTCGAAAGACACTTTTGTTCCAACAAAGAGTGCACGATTCACCATTACTGGTGCCTACGTACTAAACTCACCCCCTACGCACTTCAACCTTTCCCCCCCGCGGGACTGCTTTAAAGCTTTATTCTACTAATTTAAATTTCGCCTTCGTTCCACCAACCTTCGGAGTTCTAGCATAACTTCAGCCATTCTCTGGCTGTATTATCTACATAGAATCCTAGAAATCATCATCTCTTCCAAAAGTCGGTTTGGTACAAAACTCGATTCACCGGGCCATCTGAATCTGAGGCAGCATGATAGAATATGCTCCTCATCTTCCTCCTCATCTACACAGTTTGGACAAATAGGGGAAGTATCATGTCCAAATCTGTGCAGGTACTTCCTGAAGCATCCATGACCAGTTAGAAACTGGGTCACGTAAAAGTTAAACTCGCAATGATTGTTCTCCATCCATGGGGTTATATCAGGGACAAGGCGAAATGTCCATCTTCCCATTAAACTGTTCTCCCACTGTGACTGCCATCTGTGCATGGAAATCCTTCGTTCCTCCGCTATTATAGCTGCTATTTGTCCCAGATGCTCGAGACGACGAAAGTATAACCACCTCATTTCATCCGCCAATATGTCTATCGGTATTGTCTTTGCCAATACCAGTACTGCTGCATCAGACACTGTCCTGAAGCCACTTATCTGCCTAATCGCGCTTAGACGTTACACCGAGGCCAGTTTCCTCCTTGCCGTCCCCACGGAGAGTGCCTCCGACCATATTGGGCAAGCATATAACATTATCGAGGTCACAACCCTCGATATTATTCTCCTCTTAAATGGGCTTACATACATACATAATTGTCCATTACAATCTTTCAGTCAGGATTACGGCCTAGCTTCTCACACCACTTATGTTGTGTGTGTTTAATTTTATACATGAGTGGCGGACCTACAGTTTAAAGTCGACACCGAACGACAGATTTTTGAGACACTTTTCATGGCAATTTTATTTACTCTCAGAGTTTTTGCCAGAAATCTGCTGAGAGGAAGTCGCCGAAGAAATATTTTTGTCATATTTCGTTTTTGATGGCTTGACCGGGGATTCCTTGGTCCTCCAATATTTGGCATCATCCTCGTTAGTGGCTCCCTGGGTTACAGATGCCTTTTCGCTGATGAATTTCACGTGCTCCTTAAAGTTCAACCTGTCGTCAATAATCACTCCCAAGTATTTTATGGCCCTCTTCGATTCGATCTTAGTGCCTCCAACGGTCACTTCCATCTTCTCTACTATGATGTATGTATGTATGTATGTATGTATGTATGTATCTATGTATGTATGTATGTTTGTATGTATGTATGTTTTGGAACAAAAATGAGTACAAAGAAGTCTGTTTGCCATTTTGGCGACAATTAGAGGACTTCGAGTACTTAAAGTTGAAAAAGTTCGATTAAATAAAATATAAAAAAGACACACACATACATAATTGGCCATTACAACCCTTCAGTCAGGATTACGGCTTAGCTTCTTTCACCATCGGAATAGTGGATTTCGAAATTCATAAAAAATGCTTGAATTAATCCAATTTTTTTGTTAAATTTATTGAAATTTAAACTGAAAATTCAATTTAAATTGTGTACGTTTTACTGTTTTATGGCGGAAGGTTTTAATTTTGTAGTTGAGACACTAAAATAAAAATTATTAAGTATCCCGTAGTGTTTGCGGTCATAATAAAATTTTGAGTAATTGAAGGGTAAAGCAGCAGTTATTTTTAGTGTTACTTTTAGTGTAATTTACAAAAAAAGATTAAAACGCGGTAGTTCAGTAAATTTTTCATTTTTCTATTTTAACATTCACCACATACTGGGCTTTTATGGGCACTAATGGTTAATGAAACTTAAAGAGACATTATAACGGGATTAATTAATTGCAATTATTAAACGTAGACACGGTAATTGTATCTGGACACAGTTTGCGTATGCTGTACATTAGAAAAAGGATTAAGGTTAGGTGAAATAGGACATAAGCTGCTGGCCCGTTAGAAGTCATGAACATAATATTCGGAATTTAATTAATTTAAAAGCCATTTCGAATATGAAATTTAAACAAAATAATCTTGTAGATATTTTATATGTGTGAGTTAATAAATTACTACGTTTAAAATCGCAATTGACAAAATAACTGAAAGGAATTAGTTGTTGCAGCACATTGCAGTAGTATTTACTGTTGCCTGCATGCAACTGTCATTAATCATTTTTAGTAAGTAGGCTTGTATTCTTTTTTTTTTTCTTTTCATTTCATTTCGCTAAGAATGAAGTCTTGTTAAGAATTTTTATAAATGATTTGTTGCCCTTTTGTGTCATTAAATTTATTCAAGTTTTTTTTCTTTTTTCTTTTCTTTTTAATTATTATAGAACATGTCAAATGTAGTCATTAATTTAACCTTTTTCTATAATTCTCTTGTACAATGTAATATAAACGTAGAAAGGATATAAAGGCTGTATGTACAGCCATGTACATTAAATTAGCACAAACCTTTATCATAAAAATAAACATATTTTTTATGGTATTTTAGGTCTATTCATTTAAATTTATTTAAAAACAGAAACTTAAAACAAATTTTCTTCTTAAAAAAAAAATTTGAAAAAATTGCCAATCTTCTGCTCATTGAGACTTGCAACATATGAAACGCTAGAGTTCTTTGGGAAAGTTCTTTGGGAATCGAGTACCAAGCATCCCATATTCCAATCCACAAATCGTTCAAACTTTTGTTGAGCAATAGTAAATTTCACATTGTTCCAGGGGTTTTCAATCGAGTTTAAGTCATAACTTTGTACCCGATCAGTCAAAAACGGGAATGTGCTCTTTATAAACTCAATCCTTTGTGTTTAGGGTCACTATCTTGCAGAAATATGAAAAAAAAACTGTCATGTATTTAAAAGCATATGGTTTAATTTTGTTCTTCTGAATGTCCAAATACTAATAACGGTCCATTTCTTCATTAATTTATACAATGGTCATCACGATATGCTCTTTACGATATTGGGCTTCCCTAACCATGCGTTATGGTCCTTTGAGCATAGCATAAATTTAATGTCTGACATTTTGGCCGATGAACAACCACTCTACCATTCGATCCCATACGATTTACCTTTGCTTCATCACTCCAAAGTATTTTTTCCAGAATAGGAGGTCTGTATGCATGTGGGCAAGAGCAAACGTTTAAGGCTTGATTATACTTTTTTTTTTTTTTTTTTGGCTTCTCTCGGCAAGAACGTCCAAAGAGCTTTTTGTGATTAAATATCGTAGTCTGAGCCTTTCGTTAAATTTACCCTAAATTGGGAGTAAATTTTGTTCTAAACTACGCGTGACGACATGAAAGGCTTCTACTTTGATTTCCGGACAATAGCATGGTCCAGGACTTTGGTTGCTTTCTTCACATCATTATGTTTGCTTTGAAGGAAAATAAATCATTTTTCAAGAGCAATTCGAAATTTGGTAATTTCAGCCAGCTTTTTCCCATCATTCCACAATTTAACGATAATGCGCTTCCTCTCTGGCGAACAGTCTTTTCTACTTCAAATTTTTTTCAAAATTTGTTTTAAATGACATTCAAATTAAAAGAATATTCCGTAAAAAATTGCTCAAACAAAAACACTTTTATGCACGTTGTGCTAATTTACTGTCCATCTCTAATGTAGCTATTGATACAAACTAGCAATTAAAATAAAAATATGTATGATAACGGTAATATTTTTTGTTAAACAATAGTTAGATGTCATCATGCAACATTGCAGACCTAATTAGGACACAAATGAGAAAAAAATCACAATCAAACTATACATGGATTTTGTGCTAATTTAATGTCCATGGCTGTATGCGTTCAATACAAATATTTTTTTTCCTTAATATTTTGATAAACTTCTTAGCACGATATTCTGGCACATTATCGATATTTTCAATCATTCAATATCTCAATTATTGTGTGTGTGTGTATTCACTTTTGAATCTCAAGAAAATCTCAAGATTTCATGAGTTGTTTATGAACGTATTTGTATGTAAATCACTATTCCCACAGAACGTAATTTAAATAATTAAATAATTTTTTAATTTGTTTTCATAATTTGCATAAACTTAATCTATTTAATTTCAATTTTCAATTGCACCACCCAAAAATTTATTTCTATTTTAATAAGAACTTCACTATCAGGTTCACACCCTCTTACCTGTTTGGCATAAATAATCACAATGAAAAACCAAACAAACGTGTTGAAGGTTTTCATTATTAATGAAATACTTGGAAAAACATTATAAATTCATTGGGCATACATACATAATTTAATAACAAATTCATTAAATTATTAGAAAGTATTCTTCAATGAATTACAAATGTAAAGAAGAATACAAAAAATTGTAGATTAGTTTAGAAATGAATCGTGGAATATAAATAAGAACCTTTAGTTTAATATTTTATACCTTAAGCCCATTACAGAGGTTGAAAACCTCTTTTCTATTTCAGATATGAAATATCAGCAGAGCAATATACCATGAAGTGTTCAGAACTTCAGCCGACAATTCAACATAATCCATGACAAAAGGGGTATTTCAACTATCGAAACTTCATAACATTAGTGCATGAGTTATAAAAATGAATAAATTTTCTACAATTGAAATGCGAAAAAATAAAAACTGGTGCGAGAATGTTGACCGCACTGCAAAAGTCGAGAGCATAATTTTCTTTCTTAGGTCTGTGAAAGTCAGCGGTACGCGTGTACAGAAAAAATATTGCTTCTATAGACCAATACTACAAACCTTACTAACAGGAAATAATATTACATACATATATACATACATAACTGGCCATTACAACCCTTCAGTAAGGATTACGGCCTAGCTTCCCGCACCGCTTATGTTGTGTGTGTTAATTTTACACATGAGCGGCAGGACCTACAGTTTAAAGTCGACTCCGAAAGACAGATATTTTTGAGAAACTTTTCATGGCAATTTTATTTACTCTCAGAGTTTTTGCCAGAGAATCTGCTGAGAGGAAGTCGCCGAAGAAATATATTTTTTCATATTTCGTTTTTGATGTCTGACCAGGGATACGAACCCAGCCTTTCGTCTAATAAGCCAACACACTACCTACTAGAGTAAGGCGACGAAATAATATTAATGTTATCTATTCTGATGATGTAAACCAAATGTGCATATATAGTCGGTCATTACAACCCTTCAGTCAGGATTACAAACTTAGCTTCTCTTACTACTTATGTTGTGTGCGTTAATTTTATCCATAAGTGCCCATAAGTCGACTGTGAGCGATAGATTTTCTTTTTCGAGAAACTTTTCAAATAACTTTGACTCTAAATTTTTTCTAGAAATCTGCTGAGGGGAAGTCGCCGAAGATGTATTTTGTTTTAATTTCGTTTTGACCGAGATGTCTGATTTGGAGTTGGAATGTTGGCCTCACGTCTAATAAGCGACTTCAATTCTCGAACTGCAATAAAGAATATAAAACTCGTCTTAGTGTTTTGGATTATAAGCTTCGAATAACTTGGCTCAAGACATCTTGAGTAAACATGCTGAGAGTTACCATTGAAAATTTTCTCAAAAAACTGTCATTCACTCGTGAATAAAATTAAAAAAAAACACAACATGTGTGGTGTAGTTTCTTCTTCTTTACAAGAAAGTGTTTTAGACTTGTAAGTTGTTCATCATGCACGTTAAAATAATCAGCATTGTCAGAGTCTTTCGCACCATAAAATTTGTCTATGTGAGCCAAGTTTTGTCATGCATTTTTAATTTTTTTCCAGTTTCTTTTTTTGTTCATTGCTTGCATTATTGATCTGTAGGTAGGTAGGTAGATTGAAGGAGAGGAGACCAATCAAGGGTCTTATGCCATAAACCATTATGTAGGCTTGTCGTATACTCACCATTAGGAATACCATTGTACCTTGAACCTTGTACATACCTCCTTAACTTTTTTCAGTCAATTCCTCTGAAATATATTATGTCTGGTATGGTGGATCCCAATTTTAGGAAAGCTGGCCAATGACACAAAAAACGCTTGTCCTGAATTTATCATTTTCTATAACGCTAATACGGCTCAAGTGCATAAGTACGCTAATTAGTGTATTCAGATCGCCCTTATTTAGTTTTAAAATACTCATACCACAATAGTTGAAATGACGTTTCAGCTCGCTTTCTCAACGGGGTCTTTAATGCACTAAATGGAATTGGGTTATCCAAGCTTCTAGTGTGTAATACTCTACCTCTATTAGCCAGAATATTCGCTTCCTCATTTGCTATCACTTCATTTCGATTTCAATTATCGTTTTTAAAATTATTGACCTTAAAATTATCGCTCATGTTGTTCAAATTGGGGCCAGAGTAATATCCATTATTTGCAGTTCCCTTTGTCACAAAACGTTTGTTTTAAATTTTATGGTAAAATTTGTTCCTGAAATCGTAAAATAATTTGAAAGTAGTTAAAATTTTCCATTGAACGTCTAAGTATTAGGCAGTTTATCTTTCGTTGCATTCTTAGTAGCCTGTTATAAAGGCTTAATCTTTAAATCTCCTGCATTTTGATCGATTAACAGATATAAGACGATTCACATCTTAGTGGGTTTTCACCGATAACTACCAATTTATGACTTACGGTCACAAAATACTAAAAATCTTAGAAGTATGGAGGAAAATTAATTCAAATTGTACTGAAAACTTAATCAGTGGTATGAAAAATAGCATATTCAGTTTAATTTTATTTAATTGTATTTCTTTCAATAAACTTTACAATCCAAGAACTAAAATATTTACAAGCACTAGAAGAAAAGATTCGATTTCAAAGAAAAAAATAAAGAAATAAAGAAATAAAGAATACTTAATATCAAGTGATACATGCTATGTAATTTAAATGCTATTTTACACTACAATTATTCACCCAGAAGTGCCACGCCCACTGAATTATGTTTAGATATATTAAATGTATTAACTTATATCTTCGTACGTATTGATGAAAAGGAAGAGTGGGCGTGTCAAATAATATAAGAAAATGAAAGTTAATGCTCTTAGCTTTCATTTGATACCAAATTTATGAAAATCGGTGCTCTACTTACAAAGTTATAAGAAGTTAAAAAAAATATTTTGCCAAACATTAGCCATCATGTTCCGCACGCACACATACAACACAAAAAAATTTTGCTAAACTTTCATCCCAAAAAATTGGTGTGGAGTACCAGGCGAACAGAATTGTGTAGCAAGGGTGTGTTTGGCAAAGTATTTTCTTTAACTTCCTATAACTTTATAACGGTAGCACCAATTTTTATAAACTTGGTATCAAATAAAAGCTACGAATACGTACTTTCGTTCTCACAGTAATTATTAAAATTTTTGCCACGCCCACTTTAAGATATATGGGCAAATAAAATGTAAACTCTTATAACACTGCCTGTATAGCATCAATTTTTATAAATTTGATATCAAACGAAAGGTGAGGACCTGGACTTACTTTTACTATTAACACCAGTAGTGCCACGAACACCGAATTATGTTTAGATATATTAAATGTATTAACTTATATCTTCGCACGTATTGACGAAAAGGAAGAGTGAGCGGTTAGCATCAATTTTTATAAATTTGATATCAAACGAAAGCTAAGGACCTGAATTGATTTCTTGTAAATTCCTTATTACTTCATTACCAAAAAAATTTAAAAAAAAATTGAAACTAAATTATTATAAAAAAAATAAATTAGAAGAAACAAACGAGTTTTTTTTTTAACAAAAAAAGATTTCCTTGTAAAATCTTTGAAAGTAAATAAAATTGCCATAAAAAGGTTTTTAAAAAACCTGTCGTTCGCAAAAGACTTGAAACTATAGATCTGTAATGACCAATCCGGTACGTATGTATTTATCTTTAGAAGCTATCCAATTCGCTCAGTAGATGTAGATTATCTCTAACATTCTTTGAGTTTCTGAAAAGAGATTTGGATTAGATAGGAATTTTTTGTATTGTGAAGAGTTTAGAGATGTCGCAGATAGCGATGGGAGATACCCGAACTGACTCAAGTCGTATACAACTTAAGACAATGTAATGTTAAATGTTATGATCGCCATAAGATAATTTCTTTGAGATAATTATTGTATTTTAAATTGCTTAAAAATACTCGTAAAGGATTGTAGATCTCAATGAAATTTATTCGAATTAAAACTTTACACATCTGAATCTCAACAAGTTTCCTAAAAAAAACTAAAACTGGGAAATGCTGTTTATGAAAATTTATTGAAAAATACAATGAGACTGATTCAAATCTCGCCCCTATGCCATAAAAACTATGAAATAAAATCAAGCAAAAAGAATAAAACAAAAAACGAAATCAAAGCCCTTCAAGGATTAGAAAATTTAAATTTACTTGTTCAACCCCTGTGTTACAAAAAAAAAAAAAAGAAGAAGAAAACAATACGATGGAAAATATTAAGAAAAAGAAAAAACAAAAAAACTATGAATGGAAGGACGAATGTAAAAGAGCCACTTGAATGCCTTGGAATATACATGAGTCGGTCCGTAGAGCAGGGCAAATATTGAGAACAAAAGAATTTTTATGTCTTACGTAAGAAGTAATAGCACTTACAATCGCACAAATACACAAACACACAAATTTGTAATAAAAGTTAGTGATTCTAGAGAATAAAAGACTTTAAAAAGGAGGCTAAAAGAAAAACAAAAAACGTAAAAAGGGGGAATAGACAAATAGACAATACAATACAATACAATACAATACAATGGAAGAATTATTATTATTGTTCATTTTGTATTACACTATGGCCATTAAGAGTACAATATAAGAAACTTCCAAGTAATTTACACCAAAAATTTACATACAACAGTAACGACGTAATAGTCCTCTCCTCGCATATACATACATACATACATATATACTGACTTATACATCCTTTAGCAGTGTCATTCGCTCTTTATATTCGTTTGGTACATTCAGTGTACATGAACGAATATGTCGTGTTTATTTATGTTTAAAATTTTGTGAATGTATGTATGTGTAGAATTTTATGAGTTTCACTAAAGTCATTTCATTCTATTGCTCTTGTTTTACACTGTTACACATATACAGGTATTGTTTGCAACTACATATACAAAAAATATGTATTTCCAGCTTATAACTTTAACTTGATACCCTTGTTACTACTAATACCTCAAGATTTATTGTGAATGCTTCCTTCCCATTGTATAGTTTTGCAAATATTGTTTAATCTGAATTCGAAGAGCATCATCATCATCATCATCATCATTGTAACAACTATGTACGCTTTCCTGAAGCAGTTTCCTCAGTATTTACTTTGAATGCAAGAAAGAGTTCAGGCAGGAAGAACGCAACGTAAATACCACAGAAGTTTGAGTTTTCTTTACGACTGCAATAATCTCAGAGGCTTACACAATTATTGCAATGGAAGATTTTGAACTGGTGTATTGATATACAATAATATATTGATATACAGTGTATCATTGACGGTAAATAAATAAATTGAAAAAAACTTATTGAACCGTTTAGCTTGAAGGTCGGTCGCTTTTCCCCTCTGACTTTAAAAGATGCTTTCAAATTAAAACATTTTTAATACTGTTGGATGACTTGCTTGAATATGTTTACTAGGGTAACAACAATACATACATTCATACTTACTTGTTCATTACACTTACCACTTATGTTTTGTGTATGAATTTTATATATGGGCGGCTATATTTACAGTTTAAAGTCGTCGACTCCGTTTCACGATAGGTTGGTATGTAATACAAAAGGGCTTTGAATCAAATCAACTCTATTCGGCAGGACTGCTGTAGTTGCCTTTGAAGAAAAAAATATCAAACTCAGTTTAAAGGCCCAATAAGTATGGTTTCAACATCGATAACATGTGATCCTATGTCTGCCTTATCGAATCTAAGCTTATCTGGCTGCAATAGCTAGTTATCTTAGACAACTTAGCTGCACTTAAGCTATACATACATAATTGGTCATTACAACCCTTCAGTCAGGAATACGGCCTAGCTTCTCACACCACTTATGTTAGGTGTGTTAATTGTATACATGAGTGGCGGGACCTACAGTTTAAAGTCGATTCCGAACGACAGATTTTTCAGAAACTTTTCATGGCAATTTTATTTACACGCAGAGTTTTTGCCAGAAATCTGTTGAGAGGAAGTCGCCTAAGAATAATTTTTTCATATTTCGTTTTTGATGTCTGATCGGGGATATGAACCCTAGCCTTTCGTCAA